>SJYC01090854.1:0-78322 GCA_006408675.1 Madoqua kirkii | reverse complement strand
GTAACGTTAAAGATGTGTGGCGGCATGATATGTGAGCCGGTAATAAAACTGATGAATTGCAACTGCTAATAATTACTGAACATATTTTACATTTGTTGCTCTTAGTTAAAAGTCCTGTGTATTAAAAAAATGTGATTGTCAAAAGCATCCTAGGAAGTAGGAAACATTATCACTCTTATTTTACAGATGGAGACGCTGAGGCACGGGCAAGTTGGGTACATTATAGGTTGGACAAATGCCCACTAGTAGGACTTCCCAGGTGGCACAATAGTAAAGAATATGCCGGCCAGTGCAGGAACCACAAGAGATGCACGTTCGATCCCTGGGCCAGAAGGATTTCCTGGAGGAGGAAATGGCAACTCGCTCTAGTATTTCTTACCTGGACAGTTCCCTGGACAGAGGAGCCTGGCAGGCTACGGTTCATGAGGTAGGAAAGACTCAGACATGACTGAGCACACACACACACACACACACACACACACACACACCCCACTTGTAGGTAGCAGAGCTAATATTTGAACCGAGTCACTTGATATCCACACATTACCCTACCAACTTCTCTCCTGTTGTTCAGTTACTAAGTTGTGGCCAGCTCTCTGGGACCCCATGGGCTGTAGCATGCCAGGCTTCCTGTCCTCCACTATCTCCCAGAGTTTGCTCAAGTCTGTGTCCACTGAGTAGTTGATGCTGCCTAACCATCTCGTCCTCTGCTGCCCTACTCTCTTACATCTGTTTAAACCTGGAACATCTCGCAGGGTGCATTATCTTTTTCTCTGCCCAGAAATGAGATCCTCAGTTTCTTTTGGAAGGACTAGTACACGGAGGGGCTCAGCTTCTGCAGCAGGAACTCAAGGGTGAGACTGAGATCTGAAGATCCACTGGTTGTGTAATGACTTTGCATTCATCACTCCCTTAGGCAGAGATCTTTGGGCTGAGGCTGGACACGCAGTGAAGGGACACAAAGGAAAGGGAGGAAGAGGGAACATCATGAGAGTAGGGGACTTAGCCGTTTGCTCTCACCCCCTGGCAGAGCAGGGACAAGAGAGAATGACGGCGGAGTCCCTGAGAACCGAGATGTGCTGGCAGTGAGTGGGACCCAGACAAAGTATGACAGCAGAAATCCCTGAGACTGCCAGTGCCCCTGGGAATATGAGGACCTGAACAGGCAGGTGAGACATAACATATAGACACCAGCATGGACCCTAGAAAGCTCTACACCTCACAGATCTTGTTTAGATGTCTTGGCTCAGAACGGATTCTAAGAATATCTTCCCTTGGAACCTTCACTGCTGGAGGCACCTACTTGTGAATGATGCCTGTGAAAAGAGCAAGTGGATTCTCTTGTTTCTGCCTTGTTAGTGCAACTCTGGTTAGGAGTCAGAAGGAAGAGAAGAGAGGAAAACCTGAGATGGGATTTTAGGGAGGAAAAGCCTGAGATGGAATTTTAAGCAAGATTGTGATGGAATTAATAATCCTGAATTAACCCCAAATCACTACCTGTCATAGAGAAAATTGGAATATAATGAAGGAAGCTACCCAAATCAGCACAATAACCCTCAGTGGAAAGCACTGTTCTTACCACATTAGTATCTCATTTCTCCCCCACTTCTCCTTGTGGCGAAGGAGATGGCAACCCACTCCAGTATTCTTGCCTGGAGAATTCCACGGATAGAGGCTGGCGGGTTACAGTCCATGGGGCTGCAAACAGTCAGACATGAATAACACAAATATCCTATTGTAAGGCTCCTTAAGTATAGCTTCTGCCTTCTTCCAACTCTTTAAAAATCAACTGCTGAACTCAGACAGTTTCTGTTATATTTACTATAGATTTGAAAGGAATTCAGTAAGATCCCTTTCTGATACTACAGGTTTGGAGTCTGGGAGACTTAAAAAGTCATGTGTGTTTTTCTGTGTGTGGAGGTGGGGGGAGGGTCATAGAATCTGTTGCTTCTAGGAATTTCCTCTGGCTATATGAACTATATGACATATTTTTTTATCTCGGGCCTTAAAAAGTGTATCATCTTAGAAAGTGATAAACTTCTTAATAGGAAATAGCGTAAATCATGTGAAATATTTGGCATTAAAAAGAGCTCCTCAATCAAGAAACACTGGGGTAGACGGCAGTGTTCAAGACCTTGGACAGTCCCCGTCTTGGGGAATGCCTGTAACGTATGTCACATTCTGTGATGCTGAGAGTGGTTTAATTTGAGTACTTAAGGAGGACATGGACAAGCAATGCCACAGACTATGAACTATAGTTTCTGAGGCTTCCCTGATGGCTCAGTGGTAAAGAATTAGCCTCCGGATGCAGAAGACGTGGGTTTGATCACTGGAGTGGGTTGCCATTTCCTCCTCCAGGGGAGCTTCCCGACCCAGGGATCAAACCCACATCTCCTGTGTCTCCTGCACTGCAAGCAGATTCTTAACCCACTAAGCCACGTGTGGTGAAAAAAAAAAATCTTCATCATTCAAAAAAGTCAGGCAGATAATACTTTTTGTTTTAGTTCCATTTGTACCTGAATAAACTCTTTTCTCTTTCCTCTAAAAAAGAAGGAGAAGGAGGAAGAAGAGGTCAAGGAGGCTCTGGCTTCATCTACAATGTCAGAAACTGATGGTCTATTGGTGCTACTGGAGGATATAAACTGGAACACGTCAGGAGTTGGGACATACCTTGCTGTTGTTTAAGTTGCTACTTAGTGACTAAACAACATGCATTTCCACGTACTATAGCTCACCAGGTTCCTCTGTCCATGGGCTTTCCTAGGCAAGAATACTGCAGTGGGTTGCCATTTCTTCTCCAGGGGATCTTCCCGGCCCAGGGATCAAATCCATGTCTCCTGCATTGGCAGGTGGATTCTTTATCACTGACCCACCGGGACCTGGATGGTCCTCTGCACCCAGGACCAACAAGACCAAAAATACGTATGTCCCGCTGTACTCCTCTTTTGTAACTTCCTTGTTGCTGCTGCTGCTGCTAAGTAGCTTCCGACGTGTCTGACTCTGTGTGACCCCATGGACGGCAGCCCAGCAGGCTCTGCCGTCCCTGGGAGGTTCACCAATACTGAATGCAGAGGTTTGCCTGAGGCAGGCAGCATTAATATGTGCAAAGTAAAGAGTTAAGCACTAAACACCCCATTTCACAATAAGATGGGAGCGCCCTGGGACAATTAGAAAAGAGTTTGAATGGCTACCATCTTGTCTCAAATTACACCGCTTGATTTGACACAGTGCTTGGTAGACAAACGGACAATTTTTGAAGCCTCTCTTTTAAAAAAATAAAATGTGTTTAGTGTTAACATAGGAACAAGAAGAAATAGCCTACTAGTTTAATTTCACAATTGCAACTTAGCACAAGCCCACAGATTTGACAAAGATAAATACTTTCCAGCGTCATAGGTTTTGTAAACAGATGTTTTAAAATGCGTTTATCTGTAAATCTTATGCAGGGAAAAAGTGATATGCCTCATCAACCTCACAGAACTGGTTAGGGACTGTACTCCATGTGTGTATCCAATTCAGTCAGTAAAACTTCATGGGAATCCATTGCTACTTAACAAAATTTAGTGTAAGGACTTGGGTTAAATTCTCACAGACCCCTGCCTGCTTGATACTTTCTCCCTTCCAACTTTTCTACTTCATCAGAAGTGATACATTATAAATAGATATATTTATATTCCAGTGAATCCCCAATGGGTGAACTAAAGATCTTGACACCAATTTTAAGCTTTTCTTTTCTTCCTTCCCTAATCATCTCTTGCAGAAGAAAAATAGTGCTACAAAATAATGGATTTTTTTTTATAGCAAGCTCAATAAATCCTTGGCACATTTTTTTTTACTCTCTGTCCCTCTGCAAACATGACTCCATCAAGATTATCCTAAACTCAGCCCAAGGCTGAGCACCATATTTGGGCAATGACAAATTCCCCACTACACCTTCACAGATCTTTAACTTTTTCTGCTAAGTTGAGAATTTCAGTTTTGCCCTGAAAATAGAAATGGTGGGAAAGCATGCCTGCCACTAGATATAAGTCAACTTTTAAAAAATCTGACACACTGATACAACTGGACTTTTTGATGTACTATTTGATCTTGTATCCTAATAATCTGGGGGAGACTTTCTGCAAAATTTAGTTCATTCATAGCTGAGGTCAGGTGTAGTGTTTTGAAAAAAGAACAAAGAATGAAAATATTTTTAGGTCAGTTGTCCCTAACTTTTGGATTTTCTCAGGAAAATATGTTTTTAAAGAAAATCTAGAGGATGAAAAGAAGATACAGATTCAAACTGTGTCAAGTACAGACACACACTCACATTAAAAATCCTTACTCCCTACTATTCTTTAATTTCAGAATAAAAATCTCAATAAAAATAGTTTAGAAAATGAATAGTTAGCTCTATGTAGATTTTCCCCCCCTCTCATTCTGTTGCAGATCAGGGGTAAAGAATCCACCTGCAATGCAGGAGCCACAGGAGACATAGGTTCCATCCCTGGGTTGGGTTCCCGCTGTACTCCTCTTTTGTAACTTCCTTGTTGCTGCTGCTGCTGCTAAGTAGCTTCCGACGTGTCTGACTCTGTGTGACCCCATGGACGGCAGCCCAGCAGGCTCTGCCGTCCCTGGGAGGTTCACCAATACTGAATGCAGAGGTTTGCCTGAGGCAGGCAGCATTAATATGTGCAAAGTAAAGAGTTAAGCACTAAACACCCCATTTCACAATAAGATGGGAGCGCCCTGGGACAATTAGAAAAGAGTTTGAATGGCTACCATCTTGTCTCAAATTACACCGCTTGATTTGACACAGTGCTTGGTAGACAAACAGACAATTTTTGAAGCCTCTCTTTTAAAAAAATAAAATGTGTTTAGTGTTAACATAGGAACAAGAAGAAATAGCCTACTAGTTTAATTTCACAATTGCAACTTAGCACAAGCCCACAGATTTGACAAAGATAAATACTTTCCAGCGTCATAGGTTTTGTAAACAGATGTTTTAAAATGCGTTTATCTGTAAATCTTATGCAGGGAAAAAGTGATATGCCTCATCAACCTCACAGAACTGGTTAGGGACTGTACTCCATGTGTGTATCCAATTCAGTCAGTAAAACTTCACTGGGAATCCATTGCTACTTAACAAAATTTAGTGTAAGGACTTGGGTTAAATTCTCACAGACCCCTGCCTGCTTGATACTTTCTCCCTTCCAACTTTTCTACTTCATCAGAAGTGATACATTATAAATAGATATATTTATATTCCAGTGAATCCCCAATGGGTGAACTAAAGATCTTGACACCAATTTTAAGCTTTTCTTTTCTTCCTTCCCTAATCATCTCTTGCAGAAGAAAAATAGTGCTACAAAATAATGGATTTTTTTTTATAGCAAGCTCAATAAATCCTTGGCACATTTTTTTTTACTCTCTGTCCCTCTGCAAACATGACTCCATCAAGATTATCCTAAACTCAGCCCAAGGCTGAGCACCATATTTGGGCAATGACAAATTCCCCACTACACCTTCACAGATCTTTAAGTTTTTCTGCTAAGTTGAGAATTTCAGTTTTGCCCTGAAAATAGAAATGGTGGGAAAGCATGCCTGCCACTAGATATAAGTCAACTTTTAAAAAATCTGACACACTGATACAACTGGACTTTTTGATGTACTATTTGATCTTGTATCCTAATAATCTGGGGGAGACTTTCTGCAAAATTTAGTTCATTCATAGCTGAGGTCAGGTGTAGTGTTTTGAAAAAAGAACAAAGAATGAAAATATTTTTAGGTCAGTTGTCCCTAACTTTTGGATTTTCTCAGGAAAATATGTTTTTAAAGAAAATCTAGAGGATGAAAAGAAGATACAGATTCAAACTGTGTCAAGTACAGACACACACTCACATTAAAAATCCTTACTCCCTACTATTCTTTAATTTCAGAATAAAAATCTCAATAAAAATAGTTTAGAAAATGAATAGTTAGCTCTATGTAGATTTTCCCCCCCTCTCATTCTGTTGCAGATCAGGGGTAAAGAATCCACCTGCAATGCAGGAGCCACAGGAGACATAGGTTCCATCCCTGGGTTGGGAAGATGCCCTGGAGGAAGGCACGGCTACCCACTCCAGTATTCTTGCCTGGAAAATTCCACCAGCAGAGCAGCCCGGCTATGGGGTCACAAAAAGTCAGACACAGCTGAGCACACACACACTCCTTACATCTAAGCCCGTCTCCACTGGATTCCCCTGCGATTCTCTGGATGAGGCTTGAAGCTAAGAGTGGTCTTCAGGCAGGTGATCGCCCTGCAGTACCTTCCAAGTTTTGCTGGTCTAGAAAGACTACAACCAAGCCAGTGAAGCCCTTAGCATCTGAGATGGCTTTTTGTCTGTAAATTCTTTAATTGATTAGAGTATGTGGCCCATATAGATTTTTTTTAATGACCAAGTATTTTACATGTTAATTTATACTGGGGATGGAGAGGGACACTTTCAGAGACTTTCATGGCCTCCAGAGAGGTCATGAAAATGCACTGCATGGTGATGGTGTCATGGAAAACTTTCAAGGATGCCGGAGGGGTCAAGTGTATAACCGCACCATTTCTAAATGGAGTATTTTATGTATTCTGACCCCAAGTTTTATATCCTGCTTCCCTGGTGGCAAAGACGGTAAAGAATCTGCCTGCAATGCGGGGACATGGGTTCAGTCCCGGGTCTGGGAAGGTTCCACATGCCACAGGGCAGCTAAGGCACAGCTTCTGAGCCCACGCAGCCTAGAGCCCTGCTCTGCGACAAGAGAGCCAAGGCAATGAGGGCCATCACACTGAGAGCAGCCCCTGCCTGTGCAGCTGGAGGAGGCCCGGCGGCCCAGACCAAATACACAGCAAAACAAAGGCACACTAAACCAAATGCACAACAAAACAAACACACACTAAACCAAATACACAATAAAACAAATTTTTAAAAAGGCTTGCAGAAAGAGAACTTTTTGCAAACAGACTCAGCAGGCAGCCTTTTGCTGAAGGAGTGGCTCACCGGACGGCTCACCTGGGCACCTGCATTTAGATGACAATAATGAGTCAGCTACCTGGTCCAGCTCCACCTACAGCAGGTACAAAGCTGTGGGCCTTTGGATCCACCTGGACTGTGCACTAATTCGGACAGCAGAGGTTTGGCCTCATCGCACCAGAGTCATCATTTTAAAATGTACAGAATTCACATCAAAATCTGAGTTATTGACACAGATTAGGAGATCTGGCACAAGTGGGCCAGCGTTCTCCTAGTTTCTTCGGTAACAGATCGTCACAGAATCTCATGCCCAGACCACTACTGAATCCTTTTGGGGGTTTTGGCCATTCTGCTTCATTCATTAACATCACCTGCTTGAGGACTTCTCTTATGGCTGAGACTCCAAGCTCTCAGTGCAGGGGAAATTTTTTATGCTGTTCGTTCTCAGTTTGGTGTCAGAGTTATCACTAGCCTCAGAGAATAAATTATAGAACCTTTTTGCTTTCCTCTAACTCCCTGAAATATTATGTATAAAATGCAGATAATTTATTTCTTGATTTTTGCAGAAACATCTGATCCAGAAGAGGCTTTTATTATTTGGGGAGATAAACTTATTTACTGATTTTTAAGAAAATTTAATGGTTAAATATCAATTCTGGTTTCTATTTCTTCTTGACCCACATTTTTAAAATTTTACACATATACAGATATAACATGAAAATTGAATAAATATACCAAGAAATAGATAATTTCTAAAAAGTAATGCATTTATCTTAGTTTTTAATTAATTAGTATAAATTCATCTCTTACTAGTATCTGCATCGTATCTCACTGTGACCTGCCCTAGTTTTTGATGCTGCTTAATTGTACCTTTTCTTTCTTTTCTGGCTTAGTTGCATCAGAATTTTCCATTTTATTCATCAATTCAAGGTAAACAAGCACCTCGGATTTTTGAACAATAATTTTCTATCCTGCTAATTTGTACTCATATTTTTTTCTTCTTTCTGACCTCTTTGGGTAAATTATCATTGTTACAATTTTTCCTTGAGGTAGACACTTAGTTCATTCATTCCGTCCTTTTTTTCTAATAAAGATTCTACCTTTAGGTGGATTACTACAACATCAATCCATCTTTTCATTATTGCCCAATTTTAAATAATTGCCTGATTTCCATGAAAAAGCCTTTGACTCATGAACTATTTAGATGTGTGTTTCACATTTCCTGGAGAAGGAAATGGCAACCCATTCCAGTATTCTTGCCTGGAGAATCCAATGGATGGAGGACCTCGGTGGACTACAGTCCGTGAATCACAGAGTCGGACGCAACTGAGCAACTTCACTTTCACCTCACACTTCCAGGTAAGCAGGCTTTTGGGCTATTCCGTCACCATTTTGTAACTTATTGTTTTCAGACATTGAGGGCTGCATGATAGGAAAGCTGTTTTAATTGCAGAAATGTGATTTCCAGTCTAAAACAGGTGCTTGAAACAAACGTTGTTTCTTCATATCCTCTGTCATTTGTTCCAACTGGTTTGTGCATTTCCTTCTTATCAATTTCAACATCTCTTTGTGTAGTTGAGACATTAACACTCTGTGTTATCTGGGTTGCAAACATATTTTTCCAAATCTACTAGTTTTCTATTGACTATGTTGAAATCATCTTTCACCTTACAAATATTTTTACTTAGTATTTATAGAAGGAAACTTGCTTTTCTTTTAATACTTTTAGGGTTCTCTATTTCCCAAGACAGATTCTGGCACCATAAATGTGCACAGAGACTCCTATATGCTCTTGAAGAGTTTCTATACAGTTTCATCAGGGTAAGATCCAGGTTTGAGGAATAAATTTCATAAAATTTTAACTGACAAAAGATCTTTTCTAAGAAAAAATGCAACCAGAAAGATTAAATACAAAGTTGAATATTTGTTCAAAACATAAAAAGAGTCACAACAGAAAGAAAATTTTGATACATGGATTTTTAATACCTTATTTTAAATGATTTAATGTTAATAATAAAATTTTAAAACATATTAAATTAAAATGAAAAATTTAATACATTAAAAATGTTCATACCTGAAACATTCCCCAAATCCAGAAGCATAACAATATTTTCAGTAACTGAGAGCTTAACCCTCTCTCTATAGTGCTTTTACTTTTCTATATTTTTTTGGCTTCATAGTTTCTGGTCACCTCTCCATATAACTGCAATTGTATAATGTTTTCTACAGAGAGAATAAAAAGTCTTCCCTTTAGTAGAACTGATCAAAACTTGTTTTCTTATTGACAGTCGAGATGTGTAAACCACATGAGTTCAGACACAATCAATACTCACTGTAGTAGGACCAATACGTGGCTGTCATTTCAAACAGGAAATCTGAAAAATGCATTTCATCAATTCTAGCAATGGTATAAAAGAAAATATGGTGCCTTTGTAGTCATATATACTGTATTCTCCTGTTAGTTCTTAGGAAGGGAGAACTATCATTCTGACTACACTTGAGACTTCAGTGAGAATCCCATCTTCCACTATCAATTGTATATTGCACGATTGATTATTTGAAGAAGTTTCCACACACTGAGTTCTGGCCCCAAGTATTCCAAATCTGGGTTCTCCTCCACTCCCCTTGTTCTGATGCCAGGCACAGTAGGATGTGATTAGAGTATGGTACAAGCCACAGTCCCATATATAGTGAGAGAATGCTGAGTGGGTCAGCGTGGTAGACACCGCCAGCTTCCTAGAGGCTGGTCCTGCCTACAGGCCGGCACCACTAACTTAATACAAAATAAGTACAAGCCACAGACATATACCCCGCTAAGCCTAAACTAAAGAAACTCAACCTTATTCTGCCTCCCCTCTGCCAGCTCTCACAAACCCTTGAGTGTTTGTTTTTTTCCAGTGCCATCTGATAAGAAAGGTACAGAAAGAAACAAAAAAGCAGAGCGGCCAGCTGGGCCCAGGTTGCCAGGACTGTGCTGATTTCAGCACTGAAAGTTCAAGGTCCCTGGAGCTCTCTCAGCAAGAAGGACTCTGTGGGGCTCCTGAGTACAAAAGCCTCTCTGTGCTCCTCGTTTCTTGATTACAGGAAATAGGCTTCATTCAGTCTCCATGACCTTCCCCGAGTTCAACAGTTGCTAATAAGGAAACGGAGGAGATGAGGAGACAAGGAAGGAACAGTCAGAAGAAACAGTGGTGCAACCTTGAGACAGGTCTTGCTTCTCCCTCAAAGGAATATTTATAACAATATCTTTGAGATGTTTTGCAGATACTGAAACTCCAATCACTAGGGAGAAATTAAAGGTATGCTGGTGGCTCAGTGGTAGAGAATCTGCCTGCCAATTCAGGAGACAAGAGTTCAATCCCTGGGTCAGGAAGACCCCCTGGAGGAGGAAATGGCAACCCACTCCAGTATTCTTGTCTAGAAAATCCTGTGGACAGAGGAACCTGGCGGGCTGCAGTCCATGGGGTCTCAAAGAGTCAGAAAGACTGAGTATGCAGGCATATCCATAAGCACATAGACACCAGACTACTTGGAACCAAAAGGCTGGTGATGCTGACTCCCACTTACCTCACCACCAACCAGTCAGAAGCATGTCCACCAGCTGATCTTTGAACCATGACCATAAAATTCCTCACTACCCCCTCCAGGTGGGACACACAGTTTTGAGGGCATTAGCCCACTGTGGTCCCCTTTGCCTGGCAAAGCAATAAAGCTTTTCTTTTCTACTTCACCCAAAGCTCTGCCTCCAAGATTTAATTCAATGTCTGGATACAGAAGCCAGATTCAGCTTCAGTCCCTCCCGGGCAAATGGGAAAGCTGATGGCTCTAGGAGAGAAGAGGCAGTCTTACCGTTGGTGGATAAAATAACTTTGCTTCATGGGCACAATGGAGGGGGTCTTTCCTAGGGAGTCAGACACAACCCATGCAAGTGAGGGACTTAGGTTCAAGTCAGGGGCTGAAGCTCAAGTTCCGGTATGTGTGTGTGTTCAGTCACTCCAGTCATGTCTGACTCTTTGCAATCGTATGAACCATAGCCCTCCAGCCTCCTCCGTCCATGGTCTTCTCCTGGCAAGAATACTGGTGTGGGCTGCCATTCCCCCAGTAGCCTCTCAGTTCAGTTCACTTACTCAGTCGTGTCCAGCTCTTTGGGACCCCATGGACTGCAGCACACCAGGTCTCCCTGTCCATCACCAACTCCTGGAGTTACTCAAACTCATGTCCACTGAGTCGGTGATGCCATCTAACCATCTCCTCTTCTGTCATCCCCTTTTTCTCCCGCCTTCAATTTTTCTCAGCATCAGAGTCTTTTCCAAGGAATCACTTCTTTGCATCAGGTGGCCAAACTATTGGAACCTCCCAATAAATATTTAAATTTAAATCTTGAATCTATCTCCAATTTCTATCTTTAAGTTGTTACTTTGTTTGGTATATATTTTCAAATTGCATGCTTTAATTTTTATTGTCTCCCTCCCCCAGCTTCTGTGCTTCTAAGATGGTTTGCTGTGGTTCTATGTCAGCATTCTGTGACTCCAAGAGATCCCTTGAAAGTCTCCACGTGGTAAGGGCTCCAGGACTGCTGGAAAGTGACACAGCTTCTGGCCACCCTGCCCCCCGGCTGGTAGAGGAGGTGCAGAAGCGCTATCTGCCCGCACTAAGGACCGTGATGATAGGGAGCCCAGAGTCGCTCTCAGCACCATGTCTATGCTCCTCGCATGCCCTCAGTCGCTCACTAGAGCCCGCCAGGCCCCTCCATCCATGGAATTTTCCAGGCAAGAATACTGGAATGGGTTGCCATTTCCTTCTCCATGGGATTTTCCTGACCCAGGGTCAAACCCACGTCTCTTGAGCCTCCTGAATTGCAGGCAGCTTCTTCATCACTGGGGCTTCCCAGGTGGCACTAGTGGTAAAGAACCCACCTGCCAATGCAGGAGACATG
Organism: Madoqua kirkii; assembly: GCA_006408675.1. Lineage (NCBI taxonomy): Eukaryota > Metazoa > Chordata > Mammalia > Artiodactyla > Bovidae > Madoqua > Madoqua kirkii. The sequence goes on along the minus strand of SJYC01090854.1, from coordinate 66,406 downwards.
GGTTCAGTCCCTGGGTCAGGAGGATACCCTGGAGGAGGGCATGGCAACCCACTCCAGTATTTTTGCCTGGAGAATCCCGTGGACGGAGGAGCCTGGAGGGCTTCGGTTCACAGGGTCACAGAGAGTCAGGCATGACTGAAGTGACTTAGCACACACCCGTATCTTTGCTTGTGTTTCGTGGTTTGATTTTCTGGCTGCGTGGCATGTGGGATCTCAGCTCCCTGACTGGGGGTTAAGCCCGCTTGCCCTGCATTGAGAGACAGAGTCTCAGCCCCTGGGCCACCAGGCAGGTCCCCACATTGCTGCTTGCTACAGGCCAGTGGGATGGCTGCGGCTGCTTCAAGGGCCTCATTAGATCCATCATAGGAAACATGTAGTGAAGAGCTCAGTACGGGTCCCCTTGGGCTCACCTTCAGTTTTTTTGATTCAGCCACTAGATTAAAAGCTTTGCTAGAGATGCCGAGGTCGGGGCTCTCATTTATACTTGCCATACTCGGGAGAGGCTGAAACATAAACTCAGATGCCAGTGTATTCAGTTGCAGTGGGCACCATCTTTGGCAGGGTAACCAGCATGGTTTACCCATCGCGTCTCAATGGACAGTCTGCTCAGAAAACCTCATTTGGAATCAGAACGTTTCAAGAGAGCAAAGGATGGGTGGGGCATTTCAAACAGTTAAGGAGCAGGGAAATGGTGTGGATATTAAGCCACTCACATCTCGGTTCTAATTTTGGCTCCAGTTACATAAAGTTGGGTGGCCTTTAGCACGGGAGTCCCCAGCCCCTTCCTTTCCTCCACTCCCACGAGGCGAGCCCCAGGTGAGCTGAGTTTCGCCTACCGCTCCCATCGCACTCACAGTTCTGCTGAACCGCACCACCCCCCAGCCCGCTCCTGCCACTCTCACCCTCACCCCTGGAAAAACTGTCTTCAGGGAAACTGGTTCCTGGTGCCAACAAGGTTGGGCATTGTGGCTTTAGCAGGGATCTTATTCTTTCCGAGCCTCTCGATCCTCTTCTGTACAATGGGGATGACAAAAGTCGGGTGGATCTGAAGAATAAATGCTGCAGCTGGTCCCAAATATGATCCCATCTCACATTCACAACTGTCCTACAGAGTCGAGACAACTGGACTGGTTTCACTGATGAGGAGAGAAAGGACCAGATGTCATGAGCCCAGGGACAGGATGCACTGGAATTCAACCCCAGGACTCTGGCTGTCCAGCCTCCTTCCAGCTCTTCCCAAGACATGCTCGGCCCCTCCTTGGAGGACATGGTCACAGGCCATTAAGTGATGTCATTTTTCCTGCCCATATCAACATTTCAGACAGTATAAGGACACCGTGATTTGCTCCAGTCATACATGTCTACAGAAAAAGTGCCAAGACACAATTCCTCCTGCCACCCCAGCAGCCTTGATCAGGGCTGTATATTCAACATTTCCCCCTTCATTACTATGATTTCATTATCATAGCAAGGGGGTCAAGACAGCCTCATAAGATCTTAGAGATCTGCTAGGTGACCCCTCAAAATCTCATGGAGTACTTAAATTTTTATAATTTTCAATACAGATAAAGGAAAATATTGACAAAGATGTACATAAACTGGCAAATCAGGACCCAAGTTGGGTGAAAAGAAACTTCAGAGTTTATTAAATAATTATCACCATCTCTCCCAACTCACCAATTCATCCTTTTTTAGTATAAACCTTAAAGTATTAGCCTTTGGGGCCACCAAAATATGATATTCCTAGAAATGATATATTTGTGTGTTCTTTTTATGCATTGGGACTTTGCGCCTTACTGGCAACATGTGGGACTTGTCAGTGTAAAATCTGGCCTAGGATATGAGTTTCCCTAAGTGCGACCTGTATAACTTGCACAAGTTTCTTCACCCCTTTGAGGTCATTTATTTGATGTCATTTTTCCTGCCCATATCAACATTTCAGACAGTATAAGGACACCGTGATTTGCTCCAGTCATACATGTCTACAGAAAAAGTGCCAAGACACAATTCCTCCTGCCACCCCAGCAGCCTTGATCAGGGCTGTATATTCAACATTTCCCCCTTCATTACTATGATTTCATTATCATAGCAAGGGGGTCAAGACAGCCTCATAAGATCTTAGAGATCTGCTAGGTGACCCCTCAAAATCTCATGGAGTACTTAAATTTTTATAATTTTCAATACAGATAAAGGAAAATATTGACAAAGATGTACATAAACTGGCAAATCAGGACCCAAGTTGGGTGAAAAGAAACTTCAGAGTTTATTAAATAATTATCACCATCTCTCCCAACTCACCAATTCATCCTTTTTTAGTATAAACCTTAAAGTATTAGCCTTTGGGGCCACCAAAATATGATATTCCTAGAAATGATATATTTGTGTGTTCTTTTTATGCATTGGGACTTTGCGCCTTACTGGCAACATGTGGGACTTGTCAGTGTAAAATCTGGCCTAGGATATGAGTTTCCCTAAGTGCGACCTGTATAACCTTGCACAAGTTTCTTCACCCCTTTGAGGTCATTTATAAATGGGCCTAATGGCTTTATCTCACCAGTCTGTTGCAGAACATAAGTAAATAAATTAGCAGCCGAAGAATTGATGCTTTTGAACTGTGGTGTTGGAGAAGACTCTTGAGAGTCCCTTGGACCACAAGGATTATCCAGCCAGTCCACCTTAAAGGAGACCAGTCCTGGTTGTTCACTGGAAGGACAGATGCTGAGGCTGAAACTCCAATACTTTGGCTACCTCATGCGAAGAGTTGGCTCACTGGAAAAGACCCTGATGCTGAGAGGGATTGGGGGCAGGAGGAGAAGGGGACGACAGAGGATGAGATGGCTGGACGGCATCACCAACTCGATGCACATGAGTTTGGGTAAACTCCAGGAGTTGGTGATGGACAGGGAGGCCTGGCATGCTGCAATTCATGGGGTCGCAAAGAGCTGGACACAACCGAGTGACTGAACTGAACTGAACTGAATGTAATTAAATAGTATAAACCTATTCTACCTATGGACTTCCCTGGTGACTCAGTGGTAAAGAATATACCTGCTAATGCAAGAGACAGGAGTTGGATCCCTGGATCAGGAAGATCCTCTGGAGAAGGGAATGGCAACCTACTCCAATGTTTGTGCCTAGATCCCATGGACAGAGGAGCCTGGCCTAGGAGGAGGGTAGATTTGGATGAAGATGTGGTTTATGCTGGGGTAAGAAAGTGGTCACCCTGGAATGTTCAAGTAACACACACACACAGATACACACACGGGGGTTGATATCTCATCAATCTGGATTAAAACCACGACTTTATCACATACTAGCAAGGTATTCAAGGACTTCCCAGGTGGCTCCTTTATTTGGTAAAGAATCTGCCTGTAATGCAGGAGACTGGGGTTTGAGCCTTGGGTCAGGAAGATCCACTGGAAAAGGAAATGGCAATGCACTCCAGTTTTCTTACCTGGGAAATCCCATGGACAGAGGAGCCTGGACAGGTGAGCTGCAGTCCATGGGGTTGCAAAATGTCAGACACAAATTAGTGACTAAACAATCACAGCAAGTCAATCTAAGTGAGATGCCAATGTATTAATAGAAAATGAACTTCATACTTACGTAAAAACGCTGTGAATGTAAAACTGAATAATAGGAAGGGAGGCAAGCTGACACAGAGAGGCAGGGTCTGGGCAGAGGGTGAATCTGGGGATCCCCATGCTTCATTCTACAACTCCCAGCATCAGCCCCAGGAATGCAATGATGCCCCAGGGAGAGAAAGCAAGGGGCAGCTGCCAGGAAAAGCTTTGATCTCTTTCTCTTTCTATTGCTCCTCTGTCTCCTTGGGACTTGAGCTGAGAACTTGAACTATACAATTTCATATATTTAAGAAAGAAGAGATATTAGACAGTTCAAGGGGCAGCCACTTGGAAAACAGGAAAGCCTGTTCCAAGACATCTTTATAAGCTCCATCCCCACGGGGGATACTGCCCCCCTGCAGAGCTAACAGAGGTTTCAAACAAGGCTGATTATATCCCATGGCAGCAATTAGAGGAGCTGCCCTTCAGCACGGGGCTTTATTTTATCCTGTGATTGCTAGGGAGAGCTGCAAACAGAGTCCAGTGGGCAGTGACAGCATTACCTGCTATCATTGTCAATTTCTATTTCATTTATGTGTAGCCGCCTTAAATACTGGAAAGACAGCTTCACTTAAAAGGCTGGGCTTTGCACCTCCAGGTTTATCAGAACAAAGCAAAATTCAAATGGGGTAGTTTTAAGGGCGCAAGGAAAAACATGGTTCGGTGGCCGGAGGTTTTGAATTATAGTAGGCAAAGAGAGGCAAGTTCAGCTTAAGACTGTAAACATTCCGATAGGTGCATTTAAAATAAACACCCCCATAGACTCCATCTGCACTCTCCTGCCTTTTGTTGTCAACATAAAGCAAATCAGTGGTCGTTCTCATAAATTCCAAGTATTAAAGCACATAGATTGTACTCATGATTCAACAGCACATTCTGAGGGGGAAAAACCAGTGTTTTTGTCTGGATCCTTTTCACTAGGGTAGTAAGTAACAGGGGCAGCTATTGGTGTTGGCAAATTTAATTTAGAAATGATAATCGCTATTTATTGAGTACTTTAATGTACCAGGTAGGAACTATTCAAGGACGGTGTATACTATGTCATTTAATTCTCAGAAAACCATCTGAAACAGGTAATATTAAGGACGAAGAAATCCAGACTCAGATAATTAACTTGCCAAAAATCAAACTGGTAAATAGCAGAGGTTCAAAATGTAAGAAAGAAAACATATTCAAGATTCATGGTTAGCAGCAGACCTTACACAGTCAAAAACCCACGTCTTTTCCATCCAGCTACACCGCCAATTGCCATGCTTCTCCAAGTATAAATGACATCAGTTGTAAGATGCACCTTCATGTATCACCAAGCAAAATAAATCTGCCAATTCAACTGACAATTTCAGGACACACCCTGACTTCAGAAATGTAAACACGTAGGGGAAAAAAGTACCTTTTAAGAGTCATGAAAAATGGTCATTTAAAAGTTAGATGGAAATATTAAAAATTGAGACGTCACATGATGACCCAGCTTGAGAGCAAACTGATGGTAGTACACAGCACATGTTCTGGTTATGTTCAACGCCAAGGATCAAGTTCAGGCGGCGACTTCTTGTTGCTATTTAGGACTTCTGCCTGCAGGTGGCAGTGCAGGCCACTGGATATGGCCTTTGGCCTTCTTGAGTACCAGTTTCAGAGGACCAGGAGCAGATAGGAAACAGCATTAATGTTTATCAGCCACTTCTGTGCTGGTTCAACCCCCGGTATCATTTCCATCCCATTTCCCTCTCCTTGCATCCTTTCTGATACCTTATTTCTACCCATTAACTCTCCACCCATATTTTCAAAGCCCAAAACAGGTAGACTTGGAATAGAAATAAATGCATCCTTCTTTTCCCTCAAAAAATCACAGGCTTGAGAGTTAGCTAAAGAGAGGGAACTTGGTGCCTTGATTATTCTAGGATCCTCTGGTGTTATATCTATTTGAAAAATATTCTGGATATAATCCCAAAATAGAGATTATCCTGTCTAAAGAATATTTCTCATGTGGGTCTCCTGACCTCTTGATGTAGCTGCTGATCAAATCTATTTGTATCACTTTCTTCCTATACTCTTCAGCTACCTCTCCAGGGCCCATGGAATGAAGTCTCAGAGTGAAAACCTGATTCTAGACCACTTCCCCTACTTCCTCGAGAGTGAAAGTTGCTCAGTCATGTTTGACTCTTTACCAGCCGCTGGACTATACAGCCCATAGAATTCTCCAGGCCACAATACTGGAGAGGGTAGCCTCTCTCTTCTCCAGGGATCTTCCCAACCCAGGTCTCCTGCATTGCAGGCAAATTCTTTACCAGCTGAGCCACACGGGAAGCCCTCTCACTTTCTTACTATCCATCTAAGCCAGGCTCCAGTTACCTGAGTACACCCATGAAAACACAGCATCCATCCCTAAATCAAATCCAGCTCTCTTCTTAAAATGTTCTTACTCCTATTCTCTGCCCATAGAATATGCTCATTCTTCAGGTCCAGGTCCTTAGTGTAGCATTTTCTCACTTAAGCCTCATCGCTTCCACATACAGCCCTTAGCAACTCTCTGTGTATATACTCATTGGTAGCTTGTCATTTCATTAGATATCATGGTGGCAGTACTTCTCCCTGTCTTATTTGCATCTGTACCCCAAGCACCAAGCATAGAGCTGGGATTATATGAATATTTAACTGGTATTTCTTGTAGGAATAATTGAATGCCTCTTTTCTCAAATATACCAGAACTGATATTCCCCGGGGAACTTATATTTAATTTGTGCAAATGCATCAGTATCTTTAAGGCTCCCCAAAATCAGTCATGGCAGTAGTTCTCAAATTGTGGTCTCATGAACATCAGCTTCAACATTACTTTCATTTTCTTTGAAATGGACATTCAACATCAAACTATAGAATCAGAAGGATGGAGGGAACAGTGATTAAAAACCTGTGTTTTAACAAACCCTGAGTGAAAAAGTTGGCTTAAAGCTCAACATTCAGAAAATGAAGATCATGGCATCTGGTCCCATCACTCCATGGGAAATAGATGGAGAATCAGTGGAAACAAACCCTTCAGGTGATACATAATGAAATTTGAAAAGCCTTAGAGGTTTACTTTAAATAAATCTATACATCTATGAGTAAATGAATCCCTCCCTCTTTTTTCTGATTAGATTTTGGCTCCTATTTTGTCCACACAGCCATGCTCACAGACAAACAATAAACTCACTTTAGTTGATTTTTTTTTCCTAGCTCAATTTGGTCTTGTGATCAATATCACATTATAGGAAAATAGCTAGAGAAAATGTTTCATAGCTTGACTAGATGGATCTTTTTGGTAAAGTTATGTCTCTGCTTTTAAATATGCTGTCTAGGTTAGTCATAGCTTTTCTTTCAAGGAGCAAGCGTCTTTTAATTTCATGTCTGCAGTCATAATCTGCAGTGATTTCGGAGCCCCCCAAAATAAAGTCTATATCTGTTTCCAGTGTTTCCCCATCTATTTGTCATGAAGTGGTGGGACCGGATGCCACGATCTTAGTTTTTTGAATGTTAAGCTTTAAGCCAACTTTTTCATTTTCCTCTTTCATTTTCATCAAGAGGCTCTTTAGCTCTTCTTTGCCTTCTGCCATAAGGGTGGTATCATCTGTGTATCTGACGTTATTGATATTTCTCCTGGAAATCTTGATTCCAGCTTGTGCTTCATCCAGACTGGCACAAAGGAGGATAAGAGACTACTATAAACAACTATGGGCTTCCCAGGTAGAGCTAGTAGTAAGGAACCTGTCTGCCAATTCAGGTAGACATAAGAGACGTGGGTTCAATCCCTGGACCTGGAAGATCCCCTGGAGGAGGACATGGCAACCCACTCCAGTATTCTTGCCTGGAGAATCCCATGGACAGAGGAGCCTGGCGGGCTGCAACCATAGGATTGCACAGAGCAAGACATGACTGAAGCAACTTAGCACACACACACGAGCAACTATAGGCCAATAAAATGGACAAGTTGCTAGAAAAGTACAATCTCCAAAAATCAAACCAAAAATAAAAAATATGAACAGTTCAATAACCAGTATGGAGAATGAATCAGCAATTTTTTAAAAACTCCCACAAACCAAAAGGTCAGGAGCAGACGGCTTCACAGGTGAATTCTACCAAACACTTATAATCTCTATCCTTCTGAAATTAGTCCAAAAGGGGGAGAAAAAAGAGGGGGGGAATACTTCTGAACTCATTCCATGAAATTTAAATCATCTGGATACCAAAACCAGACAATGATTCACAAAAAAAGAAATTACAGGCCAATATCACTGATGAACATAGATGCAAAAATCCTCAACAAAAGACTAGTCAATTGCATGCAAAAATACCTTAAAATGATCACACACTATGATCAAGCAGAATTTATTCCAGGGATGCAAGAATTTTTCAACATCCACAAATAAACCAATTTGATATATCACATCAATAACCTGAAGAATAAAAACCATATGCACATCTCAATAAATGCAGAAAAAACTTTTGATAAAGTTCAACATTTATTTATGATTAAAAGACTCAAGAAAGTAGGCATAGAGGGAACATAATATAATAAGAACCATATACAAGAAACCTACAGCTAATATCATGCTCAGTGGTGAAAAGCTGAAAGCATTTCCTCTAAGATCAGGAATAAGACAGGGATGTCAATTATCACCATTTTTATGCAATAGTTCTGGAAATTCTAGCCACAGCAGTTAGAGAAGAAAAACAAATAAAAGGAATCCAAATTGGAAGGGCAGAAATAAAACTGTCACAGTTTGCAAATGACATGATGCTACACATCGAAAATCCTAGAGACACCACCAGAAACTACTGGAGCTCAGCAATGAATTTGGTAAAGTTGAGGATACAAAATTAATATCCAGAAATCTGCTGCATTTCTATATGTTAACAACACTCACCAAAAGAGAAAATAAAGAAACAATTCCATTTATCATTGACTAGAAAAGAATAGAATACCTAGGAATAAACCCACCTAAAGAGGCAAAAATCACTACTCAGCAAGCTGTAAGACACTGATGGAAGAACTTGAAGATGACACAAACCTGGAAAGAAATACTGTGTTCTTGGGTTGAAGAATCGATATTGTCAAAATGACCATATAACCCAAAGCACATTTCTCCTGCACTGGCAGGCAGGTTCTTTACCACTAGCACCACCTGGGAAGCCCAAGCAATCTACAGACTAAGGCAGTCCTTATCAATATATCAATGGCATCTTTCACAGAACTAGAGAAAAGAATTTTACAATTTGTATTAAAACAAACAAACAAACAAACAAATACCCAAAACAAGCTTGAGAAAGAAGAACAGAGATGGAAGAATCACTGTCTCCCTGACTTTAGGCTGTACTACAAAGCTACAGTAATCAAAATGATATGGTATTGGCAAGAAAAAATAGATGCACAGATCAGTGGAACAGAAATAGCCCAGAAATAAACCAACACACTTATGGTCAATTAGTATACAACAAAAGGAAGCAAGACTATAATGGAGAAAAGACAGTCTTTTCTTTCCAGTCCCAGGGGTGTTGGAAAAATTGGACAGCTACATGTAGAAGAGTAAAGCTAGAACATTCTCTAACAATATGTACAAAAATAAGCTAAAAATGGATCCAGATCTAAACCTAAGACTAGATATTGTAAAACTAGAGGAAAACCATAAGCAGAATGTTCTTTGACAGAAATCACCACAGTATCATTTTTGATCCATCCTCAACAAGGAAACAAAAGCATAAATAAACAAATGGAATCTAATTAAACTTAAAAGATTTTGCAGAGCAAAGGAAAAAAACCTACCAAAAAGGAGAAATATTTGCAAGTGATTTGGTGAAAAAAGGATTATATCCAACAAATATAAACAGGTCCATAACTCAATACAAAAAACATCAAAAAACAAACAACTCAACGGAAAAAATGGGCAGAATCAAATGACATTTTTCCAAGGAGGAAATGCAAATGGACAACAGGCATGTGGAAAGGTGTTCAATAACACTAATCATGAGTGAAGCGCAAATCAAAACCACAAGACACCACCTCACACAGTCAGAACGGCTATCATCAAAAAGAACACAAATAACAAGTGTTGGTAGGAGGTGGAGGAAAGCGAATCCTCATACATTTGTTGATGAGAATGGGAATTGGGGCAGTCAATGTGGAAAACAGTATGGAGGTTTCTCAAAAAATTAAAAACAGAACTACTCCTTGATCCAAGAATTCCACTCCTGGGTAGATATCTGAAAGAAACAAAAAGCACTAATTTGAAAAGATACATGTACTTCAGTGTTTATAGCAGCATTTACAATTCCCAAGGTACGGAATCAACCTAAGTGTCCATCCACAGATGAATAGGTGAAAAACTGTGATCTATATATACGTATATGTATACGCAATGAAATACTACTCAGACTGAATGGAAAAAGAATGACATTTTGCATTTTCAGCAACATGGGTAGACTTGGAGGACATTATACTAAGTGAAATAAGTCAGGCAGAGAAAGACAGATATGAGGATATCAAGCAGATATCACTTGTATATGGGATCTAAAATATATAATCAACTAGTGAATGAAACAAAAAAGCAGACTCATAGACATAGAGAACAAACTGGTGGTTACCCGTGGGTAGAGGGAAGGGGGCAGGGAAAAAACAGGGGGAAGGGGAAAAAGAAGGGTTATTATGCTGCTGCTGCTGCCGCTCAGTCGCATCGGTCATGTCCAACTCTGTGGGACCCAATAGACAGCAGCCCACCAGGCTCCCTCGTCCCTGGGATTCTCCAGGCAAGAACACTGGAGTGGGTTGCCATTATGGGATCATATAAATTATGTTGAAACTTTTAAAAATTGTAAGTTACTATAGAATTTAAAACATCTTTCATTCAGTTAAAAATAAACAATAGAAACAAAAATTTTAAAAAGTGAAGCAGACAAAAAACAGATAACATGCTTCACTTTATGCTATGTGTTTTTTTTTTTAATTTTTATTTTTTGTTTAATGCTTATTCCATTTCACAGCACTGCATTGGTTCTGCCATACTTTGACATGAATCAGCCACAGGTGTGGACGATCTCCCCATGTTAAAGCCCCCTCCCACCTCCCTTCCCTGCCCATCCCCCCGGTTCATCCCATACACCAGCCCCAAGCATCCTATATCCTGTATTGAACATGGACTGGTGCTTCATCTCCCATATGATTGTATACATGTTTCGTTGTCCTTCTCCCAGATCTTCCCACCCTCTCCCTCTCCCTCTGAAGCCAACAGTCCGTTCTATACCTCTGTGTCTCTTATATTGTCTCACTTTCGGGGTCATCATTATTGTCTTCTAAATTCCATATATATGTGTCAGTATACTGTATTGGTGTTTTTCTTTCTGGCTTACTTCACTCTGTATAATCGGCTCCAGTTTCATCCATCTCATTTCCATACACCGGCCCCAAGCATCCTGTATCCTGTATTGAACATGGACTGGTGCTTCATCTCCCATATGATTGTATACATGTTTCGTTGTCCTTCTCCCAGATCTTCCCACCCTCTCCCTCTCCCTCTGAAGCCAACAGTCCGTTCTATACCTCTGTGTCTCTTATATTGTCTCACTTTCAGGGTCATCATTATTGTATTCTAAATTCCATATATATGTTTCAGTATACTGTATTGGTGTTTTTCTTTCTGGCTTACTTCACTCTGTATAATCGGCTCCAGTTTCATCCATCTCATTAGAACTGCGTCAAACTTATTCTTTTTGAGGGCTGAGTAATACTCCATTGTGTATATGTACCAAAGCTTTCTTATCCATTCATATGCTATGTGTTTTTTAACCACAATTTTAACAATAAAAATAAAGGAATGGGAGGCAAGTGGTGAGGACTTAAATATTAGCTCTGTTTTTGACAGATGACTTTACCTTCTTTTTTGGTTTCATTTTTCTTACTTATTGAGGAAATTGATCTAAATAACCTTTAAGGTCCTTTCCAGTTCTAAAATCCAATTTCATAGCTATGGGGGACTATCTTATCTGTTGACTCGGAATAAAACAAAGTCCTCTATAGTACAAAATGTTGGCCTCCTTATCTTCCCCCAAATCCCTCTACAATGCCCAACAGTATCAATGAGATAGTCTATTCACACTTAGTGCTTAGTAATAAGCTTCCCACAAAGTAATTCATGCTGGAATAACATGATGAGAATTTGAAAAAGGATAGAGTTTATCTTAAGGTAAGTGAGTACCTAATTACTAAATATTCATATCATGGTCATTATATTTTTGATCATGAATCTTTATTGGCTCGAGGAAGAAAAATTAGAGCAAAGTTCATCAGAAGAAAAGAGATAATTATTTTAGAAATTATCCTAATGTCAAATGAAGAAAAGAAGAAGTGATAGAGAGATGACAAGGAAGAAACCGAGGAGCAGTGTTGAAGGGGAAGATTGGTGGGCTTTAGGAATGCATCAAAGGTGCTTCAGTGCAAATGGATGAGAGTAACAATGATGCAGTGAATATCTGCAGAAAGGATGGAACCTATGCTGAAATACACAAATGAGAGCTTGGGTCCAGAGGTGAAGACATCTTCATGAGACAGAAGGGTTTCAGATGGAGTTGAGACAGAAAGAGGAACAGCCAGTCTTGGGCTGAGCCTTAGAGTATGGCTGCCGTTAGCCTAAGTCATTCCATTTGCAATAGGTGCTTTAGATGATACACAAGTCAATAAATAAGGAAGTTTGTGAAGAACGAAGAAGAGGCCCTGAGATGGATGTAAACAGGAAGGACGAGGAAGTGGTGACAACAGAGGAATGAGGCCAAAGAGGCAGAAAAATGAAAGTGAAAGGCTTAGTTGCTCCGTCGTGCCTGACTCTTCGTGAAAATGGCAATCTACTCCACTGCTCCTGCCTGGGAAATCCCATGGACAGAGGAGCCCCGAGGGCTACAGTCCATGGGGTTGAAGAAGAGTCAGAGATGACTCAGCAACTACACAGTAACAACAACCACAGCAGGAAAGAAGGATGTGAGGATAAATGTTAAAGGAGAATTTATGAGCCAAACATATTGCTAAAACCAGTAACAAAAAATTAGCCACCTTACGCAAGCAGCAGTATATTTGGAAGAACTGGGGGTAACTATCAAAACTCACAGGAAGATCAGATAGCTGGGCTCAGAAAAGGGTTGAGCCAAGGGAGATCGGTTTCAAAAAAGACATGTGAGTTCACACCACAGAATGAACTTGGGTTAGGCCGCCCCTACTGGTGCGGCTGCCCCTGGACACTCAGACTAACAGCACAGGTGTAATCCTCCCACACTCATGACAACTCAGAACGGAAACCCGCAACTCTTGTCCTGCGACTCAAAAGCCTGGTGGCACGCATCTTACCGGCTAAACCTCCGTCACCTCACCCCTCGCTGCCGGGACTTTAAACGCCCTTGACTCTTCTGCTTTGGCAGTCAGAGCCGGGGCATACTCAGTGTCTTACCAGGACACCCAGGGTGAAAAAATCCCTCAAAATACAAGGCTGTTACAGCCATGAGTAGCCAAGAGAAGAGAAACACATCCATCGCATGTCGCCTTGCCACCTTCCAGCCCTGCAGTTCAGAAACAAAAGCACCAACTCAGCCTTGTACAATGGAAAGTATTCTGCGCCCCAGACCAAGTCAATAAAATCTCTCCTTTTTAATCGCGCTTCAGTCCCAAGGCCCTTGGCTAATAGCTATTCCTTTCATTTTGGTTTTGTAGCAATTTGATTCTGAATATTGAAAACCACAAAATAATGACTGTGAGTGAAAAACAACAATGTTCCCTGCCATATCAGTACACAAAAGACGCTGCAGCCCCCAAGCTATCACATTGCAGTGGCCTGACCGTGAGCCCTGGAGGAACTCAGGGCAGAGACAGGATGTCTGGTGTCACCATCAGCCATGGCACCACCCCCAAGAGCACACTCCGGGGAGACTCACTATGGGAAAAACGCAGGATACAGGCCCTGGATAGCTGAGGTGCTCCCAAAGGAATGATTCAGTGAGCCCAGACTATTGTATCTTCCCATGTGTAGAAAAGCACCAAACTCATTAACTTGAGATGACTAATTTTCTATGATTAATGCGTTAAGATGTTCTGACTACCTGATTTTTGCTGCAAAAATTGTTATATATATATATATTCTGGCTCCACGCTTACCTCTTCAGAATGTCCCAGACTCATGTCCATAGTTTTGTCTGAGGAATAAAACAAATAAAACATAATTCTCAAACTTTTAGGTTGTACTTTTTTTTCAGTCAACATTACAAATGCACATGCAATCTTGATGGAAAGAGACAAAAATAAGGAAGTTAGTTGAAATATTTACATGATACAATGAGGAAGGAAATTCTGGGCAATGACTCTAGGCATTTTCTCTGCAACAGGTCTGTGATGTGTGTACGTGAAACTCACTCAGTCGTGTCTGACTCTTGGCAACTCGAGACAGTCTATGGAGTTCTCCAGGTCAGAATACTGGAGAGGGTTGCCCAGGCCTCCCGCATTGCAGGTGGATTCCTCACCGGCTGAGCTATCAGGGAAGCCCAAGAATACTGGAGTGTGTAGCTTATCCCTTCTCCAGTGCATCTTCGCAACCTAGGAATCCAATTGGCGTCTCCTGCATTGCAGGCAGATTCCTTACCAGCTGAGCTACTACTGTAGGCAATATTAATGGCTTACCTATGCCACAGCTCACTGCTCCATGTCTTCAAGGCTTTCTGCCACACTTTGATATCTGGAGTGACTCAAAATGTCACGCATAAGTATTTTAGTGCCTAGTAGCCCTGCATGTGTAGGGTTACAACAGTCCTTCGACGGTCTTTCATTAACTTTTTCACTCTGTTTAAAAAAAAAAAAATACTTCAGCTATGCTTTGGATAAGAACAAAGATGAGATTACATGATATTAAATAAGCCCCACTGTATAATTATAAAATGATATCCTTTACCATGGGGCTTCCCTGGTGGCTCAGACAGTGAAGAATCACACTGTAAGACTTTAATTATAAGCCAGGCTATTCCTGATTTCTTCAGGAAGGCTTACGTTAACATAAAATTATAAAAAAAAGATGGCTATATTCCCACTAAGTAATTTAAATCCCCACTCAAATTCTACACAAGTGGTCCCAACTATTTATTATCAAAATAAATGCTTTTAACAAAAGCATGTTTAATAACAAATTGAAATAACTCCATAGCCTTAAACCAAACCTTGGTTTTACCTAGGTAGATAGTGAATCATATTTGCTTTGCTCTGATTAAACTGTTTTCTATTCAAAGTAGCTTATTGATGAAAGTGAAAGAGGAGAATGAAAAGTTGGCTTAAAATTCAACATTCAGAAAACGAAGATCATGGCATCTGGTCCCATCACTTCATGGCAAATAGATGGGGAAACAGCGGAAACAGTGGCTGATTTTATTTTTCTGGGATCCAAAATTACTGCAGATGGTGACTGCAGCCATGAAATTAAAAGACGCTTACTCCTTAGAAGGAAAGTTCTGACCAACCTAGACAGCATATTAAAAAGCAGAGACATTACTTTTTCAACAAAGGTCCATCTAGTCAAGGCTATGGTTTTTCCAGTAGTCATGTATGGATGTGAGAGTTGGACTATAAAGAAAGCTGAGCGCAGAAGAATTGATGCTTTTGAACTGTGGTGTTGGAGAAGACTCTTGAGAGTCCCTTGGACTGCAAGGAGATCCAACCAGTTCATCCTAAGCGAGATCAGTCCTGGGTGTTCATTGGAATGACTGATGCTGAAGCTGAAACTCCAATACTCTGGCCACCTGATTCAAAGAACTGACTCACTGGAAAAGACCCTGATGCTGGGAAAGACTGAAGGCAGGAGGAGAAGGGGATGACAAAGGATGAGATGGTTGGATGGCATCACTAACTCAATGGATATGGGTTTGGGTGGACTCTGGGAGTTGGTAATGGACAAGGAGGCTTGGCATGCTGCAGTTCATGGGGTCACAAAGAGTTGGACATGACTGAGTGACTGAACTGAACTGATTCAAAGTAGAATAGGAAGTATTTCACACTCAAAATTCTTATGCTATGTGCAATGGTTATGGACTATATTGTGCCCCTTATTCATATGTTGAAGTTCTAACCCCTAGAACCTCAGAATGTGAGTGTATTTGGTCTTTTAAAAAGTAAGTTGAAGTGAAGCAGTTAGGGTGAGTCTAATATGATCTGACTGTGGACCTTATCAGAGAAGGCAATGGCACCCCACTCCAGTACTCTTGCCTGGAAAAATCCCATGGATGGAGGAGCCTGGTAGGCTGCAGTCCATGGGGTCGCTAAGAGCTGGACATGACTGAGCAACTTCACTTTCACTTTTCACTTTCATGCACTGGAGAAAGAAATGGCAAGCCACTCCAGTGTTCTCCCTGGAGAATCCCAGGGACAGTGGAGCCTGGTGGGCTGCCGTCTATGGGGTCGCACAGAGTCGGACACTGAAGTGACTTAGCAGTAGCAGTGGTCCTTATAAGAAGAAATGTGAGCATGTATAAAGACACCAGGACTTATCGGTGCAGTGGGAAGGCAGTCACCTGCAAGCTGTGGAGAGGAGTCTTAGAGAAAAACCAAACCTCAAAAAAAAAAAAAAAAAAAACAAACAAACAAACAAAACACAGCTTGGTCTTGGACTTCTAGCCTCCAGAACTATGAAAAAACTAATTTCTGTTGCTTAAGTCACCCACTCAGTGCAACCAATTCAAAGAAATCAACAAAGCCATTAGTAAAGAAAAAAGGGTGCATATATTGGTGTTTTAAATATTTTTCACATATTACAAGTGTATAAATTTTATAATTTTAGTAAGAAAGCATACTCAAAAAGCCCAATGGCAAATCAATTTTAAAATGTTTCTGCTACTTTGGGGTAGGCTGTAAGGATGATCTTTAAAGTCCCCAAGTAACTTGATTAGAAGACCAGATATTTGCTGGTTGTATTATTCTGAACTTAATTTATCTGAGTTGTTTTTCTTTCAGGAAAAGTTTTATTTGTTTAAGGATGTCAGGCTTGACTTCCAAATTTAACTGGTCATTTACTGAGCATATCCATTTAAGTGTCTTAAGTCAACAGCTCCCAAATACGACTCTAAGAGCGCACCATTCAGGAGATTTATGAATGAAGTAATCCCAAGGGAAAACTTGTGAGAAAGTGATGAAAGCAGGAAAAAGAAGGGAAGGAAGCCAAATAAAGGCATGGCTTCAGGCAACGTTTTACAGAAATTCAGTTCAGTTTACCCAAGGAAGATCTCTAGGGTGCAATTTGCACCTCAGCCCTGACTTGATCTCAGGCAAAGGGCACAGAGCTTTCCAACTCCCAAATTCATCAGTCATTGGCTTAGAGGCAAAGAAATTCCCAGACCCTGAAAAAGACAGTCTGTTAAAAAAAAAAAAAAAAAAAAACTACAGGTGCTGGTTATTGAGAGCAAACGCTCACTAAAGACTTGGGTCCAAGCAATAGAATGAAAGGAACCAGGGAGATCTGGTGGGAATACCAACACCAGATTGTTCTTGTTGCTCTCCGTCACTAAAGTGTGTCCAACTCTTTGCATCTGCAGCACAATTCAAATCATATACATATACCAATATCATAAACTATGGTGGTAATCATTGGGTTATTCCATTATTTCAACTTCTTTGGAAGATTTGCGGCCATCCTGGAAGATCTTCATAACTTCTGGGGCTGGCATAGCTCTAAGAACTTCAGCATTACTAAGGTTTTCATTATACCTAGATACTCCTGTCATTTTTACTATGCCTTCTTCTACCTCCAAAATTCCTGCAGAAAAATTACCAAGCATTCCACCAAGAAAGCCACCTGGAATGAGTTAACTGACCTGCAAATATAAATGAGGTCATTTTCTTAATTTGTCTTTCCGATAGTTTGTCGTCAGTATATAGAAATGCAGCAGACTTCTGTATATTGACTTTGCATCCTCCACCTTTATTGAATGTACTTATTAGTTCCTATAGTATTTTGGTAGAGTCTCCAGGGTTTTCTATATATGATATCAAGTCATCTGCAAATACTTACGATTTTGCTTCTTCCTTTCTGATTTGAATGCCTGTTATTTCTTTTCTTGCCTAATTGCTCTGGCTACGACTTCCAATCCTGTGTTCATTATTATGGCAAATAAACGTGGTAAAAGGGGGCGTTCTCATTATGTTCCTAATCTTAGAGGAAAAGCTTTCAGTTTGTCATCACAGAGTGTGATGTTAGCTGTCGGCTTGTCATATATGGCCTTTGTTATATTGAAGTGTATAGAATATTATTTTATTTTTCCTTCCATGGGGCCCTCTCACACTCTTCTCAAGTCTTCTTTACCTTTTCCTTCCATCCTTTGATCTCCTTCTCTCATGACATTCTTCATTCATACCCCCTGATGTTCTGTATTTTTCTGTGCTGTTGGCTTTGAATTTTTTTCCCAGCATTGTGCTGGTCTTATTACTATAATCCAGTTTACAAGCAAGAACAAAATCATAGGCTGCTTTTTCTGTGTCTCAGGAGAATGTGTGCTTTCTTCTGTCACTTAAGGCCGGTCTGAATCAGGATTTGTTTTCATGTCTAGGACACAGCTTGGGATGGGAGTATTAATATTTAGCCTCTGCATGTTGGAGAATTTGGCTTAATACGGTATGGCAGAAGTAGGCATGAGATGTGAGTCATATCCTGATACAATTTATCTGTGCCTTCAGAGCCTGCTGAAACCTAACCTTTATGTAATTTCACATGATGATGCTTGCTAAGTAGAATAGACATGCAGATCATAATAAGTAACTCTGGGCCTATGGTCATCTGGTTTTGCGTAACCAGGAAATTAACTTTTATCCAGGCTCAATAGCAAAACAAAAGCTCTTTCTGTAAAGGAGAATAACTTCCTGTTGAAGAATAACTCTACTAAAACCCCAGTGATCTGAGATTCTCCTATTGGAGGTTGTCATAGTCTCATATAACACCTTGATCTACTTCGAAAATTTTAAGTACCATCCACTATGTGTGTCTGTGCATGTGTGCTGTGTGCTAAGTTGCTTCAGTCGTGTCTGACTCTGTGCAACCCTATGGACTGCAGCCTGCCAGGCTCCTCTGTCCATGGGATTCTCCAGGCAAGAATACTGGAGTGGGTTGCCATGGACCCATTCACCAGATCTACTTTAACTGCAATCTGGACTGTCTAGGGGAACTTCTTTTGTGCTGGGCCCCATTCAGATTGGAAAGTTGTATCAGGTTCCTACAACCATTTTATCAAGTCGCCTCATACTTGATGCCTTGACAATAGGGATTTATTCTCTCCCAGGCCTGGAGGCCAGAGGCAAAAATCAAAGAGCTGGCAGAGTTGGTTCCATGCCTCTCTCTAGCTTCTGATGGTCACAGAAATCCTGTGCACTCCTTGGTTTGCAGAAGTAACACTCCAATATCTGTGTCAGGCTGCTTCTCCCTCTGTGTCAGCTTATATCTTCCCCTTTCTTGTAAGGACATTGTCCTTGATTTAGGGCATGCCCTAAATCCAGGATGATCTCATCTCAAGATCCTTGACTTAATTACATCTGCAAAGACCCTTTTCCCAACTAAGCTCACATTCACAGGTCCTTAGGACACAGGTGCATATTTCACACAAGTACAGAAATCTTTCCGATTAGTCAATTATCAGTTTTAAGTATTCATCCAAATAAAGTATATGTTCTTAATAATACACAGTTCAAGGTGAAATAATGTGTCCTTTGCTTTGGAAAAAAATATCCCAGCCTATCTCTGATATGAAGTAGAAGTTATCTTTTCACAGAATTGATCTTTCACACCATGACACACATGAGTTTTATTAAGACCAAAGAATTTGCTTCTCTTCAGAATCTAGGAGCCCAGGTCACCAACATATTTGACCTGTGTGATATCATATGAGTAGGTAAGACAGTCACATCTCTGTATATTAAGTTGTGGGAAGAGTCAAACAGTTGAAATCATTCCAAGAGGGAAATGGCACAACTGGAGGGTAGCTAGCTAATTAAGTTAAAATATTCCAGTGGATCAATAAGAGGGCTTTTTATTGATTTGCTCCTTGAATAAGATTACATCCAAGTAGAAGATGCAACTGAAATTGCTACATGCTAAGCTTAGGATAACTCATTTTCATCTCTAAGACCAGCCTAAGACCAACTGACTCTGGAAAAATTTGAGCGTTGAGTAAAAATAAAATAGAAATCGCAATCCCTGTACCTATCGAGAATTTTTATGATAGCATTAACTTCAGGACTTCTCCATGGAAATTTTAACACTTTTGCATTATTATTTGGTAGTTAGAGGGAGCTTCATGGGCTTCAACTTGGCTCTTCCTACCTTAATAGCCCTTATATTAAATCTAATATTTATATAATATTATATTATATAAGCAAGGACTTCCCTGGTGGTCCAGTGGCTAAAACCTCATGCTCCCAATGCAGGTAGCTCAGGTTCAGTCCCTGGTCAGGAAATTAGATCCCACCTGATACAACTAAAGATCCTGCAGGCCACACTAAAATACTCTAAATACTGTAAATATGACCCAGCATAGCCAAATACAAATAAATAAATATTCTTTTAAAAGAGAGAATGCATTTGTCCATGATAGAGGACATATGTAGCAACTATATGCTCATGAACCAGATAATTGATGACAAAAACGGATTGTGACCTACTCGAGGAGGGCATGGCAACCCACTCCAGTATTCTTGCCTGGAGAATCCCATGGACAGAAGAGCCTAGTGGGCTACAGTCCATAAGGTCACAAAGAGTTGGACACGACTGAAGTGACTTGGCATGCAGAATTATGAGAGGCATTTGTGGATGAAACCTCCATTGATCCTTGTAGGACATTATTCCGACTGATGGAAAACAGTGGTCTTCTGAGTTCCTAAGAACTGGTGTAACATATAGCTAGAGCTGACTCGTTTGAAAAGACCCTGATGCTGGGAAAGATTGAGGGCAGGAGGAGAAGGAGACGACAGAGGATGAGATGGTTGGATGCATCACTGAGCCGATGGAGATGAGTCTAAGCAAACTCTGAGAGACAATGGAGGACCAGGGGAGCCTGGTGTGCTGCGGTTCATGGGGTTGCAAAGAGCTGGACATGACTCAGTGACCGAACAACACCAATAACGAAGAGCTAGTGTCCAGTGATCCTCAAAAGATCGATCTCACTTTCCAAGGGAAAAATGGCCCTGATGAATAGCTTCCGGAATGTTGGATAAAAGTTTCAATATGTGTACTTCTGACTTTTTTTTTCAAAACCTGTCCTCAAGGGAAGCCCATCTGGGAATTAAGCAAATTTTGATTCAAAAAAATTAGACCTCTATTCTCTAGACCAAGAATTATTTTTCTATTATAAATACCATGGAAAGGAGTATTTCCACTCTGGGGAAGATAGACTAGATGTTTTCTTCCCTGTTGCTCTCACTAAAGAGAGCTAAAATCTCCATTAGAGAAGAAACAGACACACTCAAAAGTACAGTTGGGGACAGTCCATCCGTGCTCTGCACGGGGTTGCTTTTCCTCTGTATGACCTCAGTCCCTGAAGACACTCTTGCTTATCCACTGAAATTCAGCAGACTCTCTGGGGCTTGCACTAACATGGAACAAGAATAATTAGCTCAAGAATGACAGTTCTATTGTAACTTTATGTCCTGAGAAGTCCAGACACTTTGCAACACTCAGATTGGAGCTTTGAAGGCCGCACCAATGATGAGAGGAAGTGGGAAAACCTTGTGCTGAGGCAGATATAGAAAAGGAAAATTTGATCTGGTTCCTGCCCTTGTATGTACATAATTGATGGCATTATGTCCATAAATGTGAGGGTTTATAGAATGCATTCATAATTTATAATTTCATGCTGACAGATACAAGCTTAGCCAAAGCATTTTTAAAGGAAAAGGAGTGATTCTTATCATCTTTGGTGTATTCTAGGTCTCGGAAGTTGATTATAAATTATAAATAGAATCCATTTAACAGTCCATGCTAACCAACCTTCCTGCTTTGTCTCAGAATGAGGGGTTTCATGGAACATAGGAATTTCAGTGCTAAACCTGAAACAGTCTTGAGCAAAATGGGATGAATAGGTCACCTTACCTAATACAAATAGCTATCATATACCAAGGGTTGGCAAATGACATGCTGCTTATTCCTTGTAAATAAAGCTTTTTTGGAACATAGTCACAGCCATTCAATTATGTATGGTCTGTGGTCGATTTCAATTGCACTGGAAGAGTTGAATCACTGTGAGACTGTATGGCCTGCAAAGGTGAACATACTTAGTAGTTGGTTCTTCACAGAAAAAGTATGTCCACCCTGCTCACAGCACCTGGAGGAGATCTTGAGGAGGAGCTCTGAGCAAAGATAGCTAAAGGATTCATTAGGGATGACCAATCCCACATCTGAACTAAGTGCTATACATACATCACTATATGACTGACTGGTATAAAATGGCTTTACAAGCACATCTCAGAGACACTGTGTGTTGCATTCCAAACCATTGCAATAAAGTGAATATTGCACTAAAATGAGAGTCACACTTTTTTTTTGTTTCCCAGTGCACATAAAGTTGTGTTTTCATTGTAGTCCATTAGATGTGCAATAGCATTATGTCCCAAAAGCTTATATATCTTGTATAAAAATATTTTATTGATAAAAATGTTAATTATTATTTAATCCTTCAGCAAGCTGTAACCTTTTTGCAATAGTAACATCAAAGACCACTGATCACAGATCATCGTAACCCATATAAAAATACTGAAAAAGTCTGAATTATTGCAAGAATAATCAGAATGCGACACAAGGACCTGAAGCGAGGACAGTCTGTTTGAAAGATGGCATAAGTAGACTTGCTTGCCCAGGTGGTCGCAAAAATTTAATCTGCAAATAATGCAGTATCCACAAAGCACAATAAAGCAAAACACAGTGAAACAAGGTGCACCCAGTCAAGGGAAGTTCTGATACAGATATTAATTGACTCCTTAATAAGAAGGTAATAACTCTCAGCCAGAAAGAACATGAGAAGATACATACTTAGTAGTTGGTTCTTCACAGAAAAAGTATGTCCACCCTGCTCACAGCACCTGGAGGAGATCTTGAGGAGGAGCTCTGAGCAAAGATAGCTAAAGGATTCATTAGGGATGACCAATCCCACATCTGAACTAAGTGCTATACATACATCACTATATGACTGACTGGTATAAAATGGCTTTACAAGCACATCTCAGAGACACTGTGTGTTGCATTCCAAACCATTGCAATAAAGTGAATATTGCACTAAAATGAGAGTCACACTTTTTTTTTGTTTCCCAGTGCACATAAAGTTGTGTTTTCATTGTAGTCCATTAGATGTGCAATAGCATTATGTCCCAAAAGCTTATATATCTTGTATAAAAATATTTTATTGATAAAAAATGCTAATTATTATTTGATCCTTCAGCAAGTTATAACCTTTTTGCAATAGTAACATCAAAAACCACTGATCACAGATCATCGTAACCCATATAAAAATACTGGAAAAGTTTGAATTATTGCAAGAATAATCAGAATGCGACACAAGGACCTGAAGCGAGGACAATCTGTTTGAAAGATGGCACCAGTAGACTTGCTTGGCCCAGGTGGCCACAAAACTTTAATCTGCAAATAATGCAGTATCCACAAAGCACAATAAAGCAAAACACAGTGAAACAAGGTGCACCCAGTCAAGGGAAGTTCTGATACAGATATTAATTGACTCCTTAATAAGAAGGTAATAACTCTTAGCCAGAAAGAACATGAGAAGAGCTGTTACTGTATTCTACGTACAATTCTCTTTTTTTTTTGTCTAAGTTCTCTTTGTGCTGAGATTTAGATTCACTGCATTAGAATCGCTTATACGTCTGTAGGCTCTCTCAGCTCTCAAAGTTGTAAAAATCAAGCTTTCAGTCTCATTATCTCAGAGGATGACTGCTTCCCATAGCTGTTCTTGCCGTGAGGCTGGCTGCTTGCTCTGCTTATCAAAATAGACCCTAGAATCAGACCTCAGTTGGAAATATAGCTCTACCACGGACTTCATTAAAATAACAGATTTGTAAAAACCATTTTGAAAAGCAGAATATATTCTGTTTCAGAAAATCAGACCATGGAGAACAGACTGGCAGTTGCCGAGGGGGAGGGGAGCGGGCGAGGGTAGAGGGGAAAGTCTGGGATTGGCGGATGTAAACTGTTACTATAGGATGGGTAAATAGCAAGGTTTAACTGCGTAGCACAGGGAACCCTACTCAGCATCCTGAAAAGAACATGAAAAAGAATGTGCATACATGTATAGCAGAGTCACTGTGTGCCACAGCAGTATGCAAGACAGCACTGTAATTCAACTATGCGTCAGTGAAAATAAATGAGAAAAAGATCCTCTTCTGTTACATGCAGAATCTAGCAGAGTAACCTACTCCATGCATCGTTATAAGTTAAACATTTTAATGTCTCCAAAGGATTAAGCTTTGGGAAGCATGTACTAAACATTCATTTAACTTGCTACTGCTGTTATTAACATCAGCATTATTAATAATTCCTTGAAGCATTACTTGCCCAATTATTCTGGCCTTTCACTTCCTGCTTAATGTCTGTATTAGTCAGGTTCTCCAGGGAAAGAGAACCCATCAAGAGAGCCCATATATATCTCCTTATATATATAAGCTGCCAGGGAAGTCACTATCTAGACATATGTAGATAGATAGATAGATAGATAGATAGATATGGCAGTGGGCCATGTGGAGAGAGACTGTGGGTGGCATGAGCAGTAAAGCCATGCTGGACTCTCTGCCCGCCTCCTGCCCTCCCCACCACTGCAGAGGAGATTTCCTACATATATATAGGGCTTTCCTTTTCCCTGATGGCTCAGTTGGTAAAGAATCTGCCTGCAATGCAGGAGACCCAGTTTCAGTCCCTGGGTTGGGAAGATCTCCTGGAGAAGGAAATGACAACCCACTCTAGTATCCTTGCCTGGAGAATCTCATGGACAGAGGAACCTGGTGGGCTACAGTCCATGGGGTTGTGAAGAGATGGACACGGACTGAGCAACTAACACACACATATACATGTATATATAATTTCTGCTACATCGATATATGCAAGTTTTGTTGTTGTTTAGTCACTGAGTTGTATCCAATTCTTTTGTGACCCATGTATCAATGATTTCTTATAAGGAATTGACTGATGTGGTTATGGATGCTGAAATTGACATGCTGGAGACCCAAGAAAGCCAGTGGAGTAATTGAAAGGCCTGAGAGCTGATGGTGTAGATTGCAGTTTGGGTCTGAAGGCCAGAGAAGCAGGAGATCCAAGGACAAGAGAAGATCAATATCCCAGCTTGGCAGTCAGGCAATGAGGGAATTCAAACTTCTGTCTTTCTGTGCCGCTCAGGATGTCACCAGATTGAGTGATGCTTTCTTGCTGGGGAAGTGACCTGCCTTACTCAGCTCTCCAATTCAAATGCTAATCTCTTCTGGAAACATCCTCACAGGCACACCCAGAAGTAGTGTGTAACCTGGGCATCTCATGGCCAGTCTAGTTGACGCATAAAATTAACCATCACATGTCCAAACTGAAACAGGTAACACTCTAGGCAGAAAAATGAACACTTACAATTCCTGTCCTGTCCTTTCCAAGTAGCACTTGCTCACAGACATTAGAATTGAACCTCATGGGACCCACTCTGTGAGCTGCACCCACACATGGGTCCCGTGGAACACCCTACTTTATCCTTGTCAACAACTCAGCAAGACACGCAGAGGTGGCCCCCGACCATCTGAGCAGGGGTCAGTCACACAGGGTAGTGAGTCATCGCCTCACGTTACATAGTTCATTCATAAGCCAAGTCGTGCATAGCCAAACCTTGTCATTCTCTCCAAGTCTAGTTCTGTCTCAGGTGTAATTTATGTCTCTGGTGTCCTGGGTGATAATCCCCAGGACAACTTCGAAACAAAAAGCCTTATGTGGTTTTAAATATTGAAATATTTCTCTAAATGTCCTTACTAATGACAATAATTTATTCTCCAAAGAAGATAAGAATTTTTTCTTATCTTTCCTTTTCTAAATGATATACTCAAGATCAAACTTGCTGCCTCCTAGGACATTAGGTAGAGAAGTCAATGGCACCCCACTCTAGTACTCTTGCCTGGAGAATCCCATGGATGGAGGAGCGTGGTAGGCTGCGGTCCATGGGATCGCGAAGAGTCGGGCACGGCTGAGAGACTTCACTTTCCCTTTTCACTTTCACCCATTGGAGAAATAAATGGCAACCCACTCCAGTGTTCTTGCCTGGAGAGTCCCAGGGACAGGGGAACCTGGTGGGCTGCCGTCTATGGGGTCGCACAGAGTCGGACACGACTAAAGCGACTTAGCAGCAGCAGGGCATTAGGACTGGCATTTTTCTCTCAGATCCTCCAAAACCGCATGAAGATTAGAGGATATTTGACAAAAACACAAACCTCAGAGCATGGGGATAGAGAGAGGCCTTAGGAACCCTGCCCCAGATACTGATCTAACTGACAAAATAGCCTTTCTTTCTTCCTTTCAGATTTCTCTCATGAAATCTATTTTGACCCAGAAAGTTTATTTTTGATGATCAGAGAGTTTTGGAGTTGGAGGACTTCAGAGGTAAGTCTGAAGAACCCTATTGTGTCATCAGGGGGTAAAGCTGCATGACACGCCCCAGGTCACACTGTTAGGGGAAACACGCTGAAACCTGCCCTGGCCAGGCAAGGGAGGAGCTGCTTGCATGACTTAACTTACAAGAGAAAGTCCTGGCAGCAGATGAGGAGCTATCAATCTACCACAAACTAGAGTAATTCAGGAAGGGTCAGAGGAGAGAGAGGAGACGCCAGCCCGTATGTCCTACCAACCCCCAGAATCCTCTTTGCTGGTATCCATCAGGGCTGAGGGATGTGCACCCACCAGGAAGGGTGCTGAGTCAGAATGCCAGGCCAGAGACAACCCGGAAATGAACTGTGTCACCATAGAACCCAAGCCCGTGAGCCACGTGGCAGAGTGAACCTCCTGGGCTCCCTCAGCCTCCTGCTTCCTCCCCCAGACGCCCCTTCCCAGTAAAGTCTCTTGTTTGGAGCCCGTGTCCCCTCAGACAATACATTTCCAAGTGTTAGACGAGAGCCCACTCTCAGGCCCTGGAAGCGGTCCCCCTTCTTGAGTGCGTGAGGGTGTGCTCAGTCATATCCGACTCTTTGAGACCCCGTGGACTGTAGTCCGCTAGGCTTCTCCAGCCATGGGATTCTCCAGGCAAGAGCACTGGAGTGGGTGGCTGTGCTTTCCTCCAGGGGATCTTCCCGACCTGGGGATCGAACCCACATCTCCTGCATCTTCTGCATTGCAGGCAGATTCTTTATTGTTGAGCTACCGGGGCACCCCACCCCACCACCACTTCCTGCAACACCAAAAGGAAGTAGAATTTCACTGATGTGATTTAACCTCTTGAATCTTGGTTCCATGCCCTCTCTTCTGTGAACCTTTCCCCATAAGTCCCTTATTATGCTTTTCATACCAGCACAAATGATCTTCCCAGAGAGCGATGAGCCACCTGCACGCAGAAGTCAGCTCAACCTTAAACCCATCTCTCTGGCTGCAAAGGCTTACTCCCTTACTTTTCTTCTCTGCTCTATGACCTGGTTCCTTTCCCTTCAACGGGCTTGATAAGTTTGCCTTTGTGGGCACTCAGGAAATTATTTAATATGATGCGAGGTCAGTTGTGTGAAAGGGTACAGGACAGATAGTAGTGATCACCTGGTGAAGGAAGAAAGCCCATAGAGGGAACACAAAAGCACATCTGCTGCCAACAAGCAGCACCGAGGGAAGCAAGCGGTCCGTGTGTGCAGCTGTCAATAAACTCAAGGCACAGGCTAGGGGAAATCCCAGAAGGCAGTCTGTGAAACAAAGAAATGAGGTTTGTAGAGAGCAGCGTCTCCTCCTGTGGTACTGTGATTAGGTCTCAGACACCCAGCCAGGTGAACCTGGGTTGACATCCCGTCTGCAAACCTTGTGAATTTTTGATGTTGGTCACACTGCATACCCTCTTTGAGCCTTAGCTTATTTTCAACAGAAAAAAAAAGGGAGTTAAAACATACACTATAAAATAATATAATGCTTTTTTATAGTACTTTGCGGAGTTATTATGGAGGCTGAAAACAGTGTGAGACTTTGAGCACGAAAATTTAAGGAATATTGCTGCTATTGTAGTTGTTATTACTGCTATCACATCACTAGCCCTTTTATCATCATCATCCGGGCTTAAGTTATCATGGTTTATCCTCCCTGGAAAGGATGAGTATATCATCTCAACTATGTGATGGTTTAGTCGCTCAGTTGTGTCTGACTCTGCGTGACTTTATGGACTGTAGCCTGCCAGACTCCTCTGTTCCTGGGATTTCCCAGGCAAGAATACTGGAGTGGGGTTGCCATTCCCTTCCCCAAGGGATCTTTCTGGCCCAGGGATTAAACCCCTGCTTCCTGCACTGCACACAATCGCCAGCATTGCAAATGGATTCTTTACCGACTGAGCCACCAGGGAAGCCCCCATCTCAAATACATATATAAATTATTTATATTTTATTTTATTGTATGTGCAGTTGTGGACATTGTTATAAAACCTTTGTATCAAAATCACAGTTCACATACACTGGAATGCAGAATTTGGAATTTGGGGATTTTAGGTGAGTGATAGAGCACTTCCAGTCTATGCTACATGACAATCCCAGCAAGCTCTCGAGAAGCACCCCACAATCAGTCACATCCATTTTCATGTCAGGGGTTCCCAGGACCACCCCAGGACTGGCGATTTGCTAGTAAGACTCCCAGGACTCAGCATATAGTCATGCCCGTGGCTACAATTCATTAAGACAAAAGGGCGCAAAGCACAGTCAGCAATGAGAAGGGGCTCAAGAGGCCGAGTCCAGAGGAAAGCAGGCATCAGCTTCCAGTGGAGTCACACAGGACCTGTTCTCAATTTCTCCAGCTACAAATAATGACAGCACATGTGTAGTGTTGTCTCTCGCATACAATCATTAGACTCAGTGCCTAGGATTTTTATTGGGGACTTCACACATAAACACCCTCTGCCCAGCACATACCATAGTTCCACTCCCAGGAGGGAAAAAACAGATTTTCAGCACACACCACATGGTTTCCATGAACAGTGCAGCACAGTAAGTCACTCACCTGCGGTGGAATGGAAGCACCCTCCTGAGTCCCAGTTCCCAGGTCAAGGCACCACCTCGCAAGCACGCTTTCTAAGGAGTGCAGTTCAAGCCTGACTCCAAACTCTTTCCACGCAACTTTTGTGGCAAAATATATGAATAATTACACTAACAGTGAGAGGGGCCCAAACTAGCTTCATGTCACTTCACATCAGGCTTTGCCACCAAATCAGATCGGATAAGTTCAGATATTGCTGTAAAGTGCATTCCAAATATCTTCTGGTTTCCAAAGCTTCTTGTGTTTTGTAATCGCAGGTAAGTGATTAGTTTTTCTTTTTTTCTCTCTCCCTGCCCACTCTCCCTTCCTTCCTTCATTCTTTCCTTCCCTGCCTCCCTCCTTCCTTCTTACATTTACTTTTGTTCAGTTTATAAAGTATAACAATAACACAAAAGGCGGGAGGCTAGAATAGAAGGTTTTATACCACATATACCATGGTGTGACATCACTGTATAAGTTCAAGACAAACCTTAAAGCAATGACTGAAATAACAAAACAAATAGTACAGCTAAATGACCCAAAAGGAATTACAATAATATATTCAATTAATTCCAAAGAAGGTGGAAAAAGAGAGAAAGGGAGCAATGAACAGACGGTACAAATAGAAAACAATTGGTAAGATAACAGATTTAACTCTAATTATATCTATAATCACAGTGAATATAAATAGTCCAAACATTCCAACTAAAAAGCAAAATGTTAATTTCAATAAAACAGCAAGATCCACCTTGATGCTGCCTAAGAGAAATGAACTTTGTAAGAATATGCGTACACAAGCTATCTATCTATTAGAAAGAATTTCAAGGTGGCCCTAAAGATTCCCAGCCCCTAGTATACACACACCTTCTCCCAGTTATTCAGTCAAACAATAATCTAGGTGTTACTCTGACAGAATGCAATCAAGGTCCTGAACTAGTTGACTTTAAGATGGGAGACTAGGCAGGCCTTTAGAACTAAGGTGTTTCCTCAGGCAAGTCACAGAGGAAAGAATCAGAGAGACTTGGAACATAAATAGGACCTGATGCACTATTGCTGGCTTGAAGACAGAGGAGGGCATGTGGCAAGGAATACAGTGAGCATCTAGGAGATGAGAACGGCCTAACATCTCACAAGGACACAGAGACATCACTCCTGAATCTTAACAGAAAGAATGAACTTGGAAGTTGAGGTTTCCCCCTGAGTCTCTGGATAAGATCCCAGTCCAGGCAATATCTTGCTTCCAGTCTTGTGATAGGCTGAGCACAGTATGCCCCCAGCCCATGATGAAATGCTGAGCTAATAAATTAGATCATTTTAACCATGAAGCATACACTTATTTTTTATGCAGCAATAGAAAACTAATACTTCCCAAATGATTCTATGAGGTCACCCCTACCCTGGCAGTAAAACCAGACAAAGGCATTATAAGAAAAGAAAAGAAGGTAATTGATTATATCCTTCATGCTCAGTGATGCAAAAGTTTTTAAACAAAGTTTAACAAACTGAATCTAACAATATATAAAAAGGATAATCTTCCATGACCAGGAGGGTTTATCCAGATATGCATGGTTGGTCTAACACATGAAAACCAATGAATATAGACAGCCATGTTGATCAATTTATAAAGGAAAAAAAGAACAGTCTCAATAAATGCAGAAAAAGCATCTGAAAAAATTCAAAATCCATTCTTGGCTTAAGGAACCTTCAGCAAATTAGAAATAGATGGGAACTTCTTCAACCTGATATTCCATAGCTAACATCACATTTAATGGTTAAACACTAAATGTTGCTCCTCTAAGTCTGGGAAAAGGCAAAGAAAGATGTCTGCTCTTATCGTTTATAATTATATTCAACAGGAAACAGAGGACTCTTTCCAATGTAATAAAACCAGAAGAGAAATAAAATCTACCCAATTTGAAAAAAAAGGAAAAACAGTTTTAATTCTTATATGAGTCCACATATGTGGAAAACTTAATTGACTCCGCATATATATTTGCATATGTCTATGTGAAAAATTTAATTGACTCTTATATGTATTTACATATGTATATTAATATATGTATATATGGGCTTCCCAGGTGGTGCTAGTGGTAAAGAATCTGCCTGCCAATGCAGGAGATGCAATAGATTGTTTCAATCCCTGGGTAAGGAAGATCCCCTGGAGGAGGAAATGGCAGGAGGAAATCCCCTCACTCCAGTATTCTTGCCTGGATAATTCCATGGGCCAAGGAGCTTGGTGGGCAGTCCATGGAGCTGCAAAGAGCTGAACACAACTGAGCGACTGAGCGTTCAAGGTATGAACTAGACGCACATGAGGAGGACCTTGTCTGTTAAATTCCTCTCTGTGTCCCGTGGTCTTCGCAGGCCCAGCAAACATTTTTGGGGAGTGGGGGCTTCCCTGGTGGTTCAGACGTGAAAGAATCCACCTGCAATGCAGGAGACCCAGGTTCAATCCCTGAGTCTAGAAAATCCTCAGAGAAAGGAATGGCTACCACACCAGTATAACTGCCTCAAAAATCCCATGGATAAAGGAGCCTGGTGGACTACAGCCCATGAGACGGCAGAGAGTCGGACACGATATATATACTAATAACAAACAATCAAAAATTGAAAAAACAATAACATTTACAGTGTTTTTAAACCCTAAACATTTAGGGATAAATCTAACCTAAGATGTGTAGGATTTGTATCATTAAAACCACAAAATCTTACTGAGAGAAATTAAAGGCGGTCTAAAAAATAGAGACATATTTTCTTATTCATGTGTTGGAAGGCTCAATTATTTTAAGCTGTTGCTCTCTCCAAATTGACCTATAGATTTGGAACAATCAAAATTTCAGCAGACTTCTTTGTAAAAAGGACAAGTCAATTCTTAAACTCATATGCAAATACAAAGAACCTAGACGTCTAAGACAGCTTTGGAAAAGAAAAATAAATTGGGAGCACTAATACCTCCTAATTTTGGCGCTCATCACAAGCTCCAGAAATCCACATTTTGGTATTAGTATCAAGATAAACAAATGGATCAACAAAGCACGATAGAATCCAGAGAGATACACGGGAACATATGTGCACCACTGGTTTTTGGTAAAACTGTAAAATCATTCAGTAGAGAAAGAAAAACCTGAAAAAAAGTGGAAAGAACACCGATCCTTAACAGACACTAAAAACTTAAGGCAAAACTGATCATGCATGTAAAACCTAAGACTATGAAACTTTGAGAAGAAAACATAGGAGAAAGTCTTTGTGATCTAGGATTAGGCAAATTTTTGTAGATACAACATCAAAGCATAATTATAAATAAATTATTTTTTAACTGACCCCATTCAAATTTTAAACACCTGCTCTTCAATTAACACTATTAGGTGAATAAAAATACAAGCCAGCGACTAGGAGGAGATTTGTAAAGCCTATATATAATAAGGCACTTGAATCCAGAATACATGAAGAACTCTCAAAACTCAACAATAACAAATAACACAAGGTTGTAAGTGGGAAAAACTTTCTCAAACACTTTATCATACTCATTATGCAAATGACCACTTAGTATACACAGACATGCTAAACATCACAAGCCATTCAGTCAGTTCAGTTCAGTCACTCAAGTCGTGTCCCACTCTTTGTGACCCCATGAATCGCAGCATGCCAGTCCTCAATGTCCATCACCAACTCCTGGAGTTTACCCAAACTCATGTCCATTGAGTTGGTGATGCTATCCAGTCATCTCATCCTCTATCATCCCCTTCTCCTCCTGTCCCCAATCCCTCCTGGAATCAGAGTCTTTTCCAACGAGTCAACTCTTCGCATGAGGTGGCCAAAGTATTGGAGTTTCAGCTTCAGCATCAGTCCTTCCAATGAACACCCAGGACTGATCTCCTTCAGAATGGACTGGTTGGATCTTGTCACAGTCCCAGGGACTCCCAAGATTCTTCTCCGACACCACAGTTCAAAAGCATCAATTCTTTGGTGCTCAGTTTTCTTCACAGTCCAACCCTCACATCCATACATGACCACAGGAAAAACCATAGCCTTGACTAGATGGACCTTAGTTGGCAAAGTAATATCTCTGCTTTTGAATATGCCGTCTAGGATGGTCATAACTTTCCTTCCAAGGAGTAAGTGTCTTTTAATTTCATGGCTGCAGTCACCATCTGCTGTGATTTTGGAGTCCCAAAAAAAACAAAAAAGTCTGACACTGTTTCCACTGTTTCCCCATCTATTTCCCATGAAGTGATGGGACCAGATGCCATGATCTTGTTTTCTGAATGTTGAGCTTTAAGCCAACTTTTTCACTCTCCTCTTTCACTTTCATCAAGAGACTTTTTAGTTCCTCTTCACTTTCTGCCATAAGGGTGGTGTCATCTGCATATCTGAGGTTATTGATATTTCTCCCGGCGATCTTGATTCCAGCTTGTGCTTCTTCCAGCCCAGTGTTTCTCATGATGTACTCTGCATAGAATTTAAATAAGCAAGGTGACAATATACCGCCTTGATGTACTCCTTTTCCTATTTGAAACCAGTCTGTTGTTCCCTGTCCAGTTCTAACTGTTGTTTCCTGATCTGTATATAGATTTCTCAAGAGGCAGGTCAAGTGGTCTGGTATTCCCATCTCTTTCAGAATTTTTCCACAATTTATTGTGATCCACACAGTGAAAGACTTTGACATAGTCAATAAAGCAGAAATAGATGTTTTTCTGGAACTCTCTTATTTATTTTTTTTTTGATGAGCCAACATATGGATGTTGGCAATTTGATCTCTGATTCCTCTGCCTTTCTAAAATCAGCTTTAATATTTGGAAGTTCACGGTTTACATATTGCTGAAGCCTCACTTGGAGAATTTTGAGCATTACTTTACTACAGTGTGAGATGAATGCAACTGTGTGGTAGTTTGAGCATTCTTTGGCATTGCCTTTCTTTGGGATTGGAATGAAAACTGTCCTTTTCCTGTCCTGTGGGCACTGCTGAGTTTTCCAAATTTGCTGGCATATTGAGTGCCGCACTTTCACAGCATCACCTTTCAGGATTTAAAATAGCTCAACTGAAATTCCATTTCACAAACCATTAAAACTATGTAAATTAAAGTCACTGCATACCTATTAGAATGGCTAAAATCTAAAACCATATCAAGTGCTGAAAAGTAGGTAGAGAACACTGGAGAGTTCATACACTGCCATTGGGAATGTAAAATGGTATATCCAGGGCTCAGCAGTAAATAATTGGCCTGCTAATGCAGGAGACACAGGTTCGATCCCTGATCCAGGAAGATCTCACATGCTGGGCACAAATACTGAGCTTGTGCTCTAGAGCCTGGGAGCCACAACTACTGGAGCCCACATGCCAATAAAGAGGCCTGGACCCCCTAAAGCCTGAGCTCCAGAACAATGAGAAGCCTGCACACTGCAACTGGAGCATAGCCCCCACTCTCCACGCAACTAGAGCGATCCCGCACGGCAACAAAGACCAAGCACAGCTCCCCCAGAACAGTACCTTCTCTTTGGAAAATAGTTGGAGATTACTTCAAAATTTAAACATACCATAAGATCTATTCAGTCTCCTCCTAGCTCTTTGGTCAAGAAAATAGAAAGCCCATGCTCTGTCAAACATCTGCACACAGATGTCCATAGCAGCTTTATTTGTTATTGCTATAAATTTGAAAGAACTCAAACGTCCACCATCAGTAACTGGATAAACAAACGGTAGTACATCCATACCATGGAAATAACTCAGCAATAAGAAATTAGCTATTGGTAGACACTTCAGCATGGATGAATCTTGAAGAATAATCCTAAGCAAAAGAAAGCAGTTAAATATACATGTGATTCCATTTCATAATCTCTAGAAAATTCAAATTAAACTATAGCTATAGAAAGCAAGGAAAGAATTGCCAAGGAGCACAGGGAAATTTGGGGGATGACACTATGTTCAAGCTTTGATTGCAGTGATATATAGATAAATAAAAATTTACTGAATTGTACACCTTTATAGGTATGCCTGTGTGTGTGCTCAGATGCTTCAGTCATGCCTGACTCTTTGCAACCCAGTGGACTGTAGCCAACCATGTTTCCCAGTCCACGGGATTCTCCAGGCAAGAATACTGGAGTGGGTTGCCATGCCCTCCTCCAGGGAATCTTCCCAACCCAAGGATGAAACTCATATCTCCTGCATCTCCTGCATTACAGGTAAATTCTTAATTCTTAACTGCTGAGCCATCAGGGAAGCCCCTTAATAGGTATGCTTTAGAAGCATATATTATGTATCAACCACATCTCAATTTTTTAATTGTAGGACTTACAGCAAATACCACTGTAGGATCCATTCCTAACAGTGACATATTTAATACACTCAAACCCTGTGAAGTTGATTTTCAAGTTTACTGTGAAAGAATGGTTTGACAATTCCTTCTAAATTAGTTTCTGTAACTGAAACAGAATTCGACCAGTTAGGGGACTCACTAAACACTTTTGAAAATTTTTAAAGATATAGTTAAATGGTTCTGTACAAGTCTTCTACTGTTCAGTTAAAATAGCAAACACAACAAAAGCCTGTCTGTAGATACCACTGGAATTTGTGTCCCTTAGTGAAGCTATCTATAATCCTTGGCAACAAATCCTTGTCATTTTGCAAATCCTTGGCCCCTCCCTCCTCTGAGCTTCAGCCTGTGAGGAGCTAGAGTAGGAGACAGCAGCCTATGCCAAGCTTTAATTATCCAAGTATATTCCTTTAATACGGGGCATTCAGCCTCCTTTGGTATTTCTCCTAAGAGGAAGTTGGCAGAGCCTATTTTAAACCACCTATAAAATAAGCAAATAAAAATATATGTTTACTTCCCTCTCTTCCTTATGCTCTGTTAAACTTACCTAGAAATAAAAGAGCTGTTTTATATGAAAAGATTCATGCATACAGAGATTTATTTCCTTAAAATCTGGCATCTCTATAAAGAAAAACTGCTTATGTATAGCCATATAAGAAAACAAGATGAGCCTTAAAAAGAGATGATTTTTAGACCACTGTACATGTATTTTTAGAAACACCTTTGCCATATGAATTCATGAAGGAGAGTCTGTGTGAGATGCAATCCTTTCATTCTTGAAAAGAGAGCAACAGAGCACGTTACCTATTGGTAACATGCTGCCCTCTTGCTAAGCTGCTCAGTCGTGTCCAACTCTTTGCAACCCTATGGACAGAAGTCCACCCGGCTCCTCTGTCCATGGGATTCTCCAGGCAAGAATACTGGAGTGGGCTGCCACTTCCTATCCCAGGGGATCTTCCTGACCCAGAAGATGTCTCTGATGCTTCCTGCACTGGCAGGTGTGTTCTTTACCACTAGTGCCTTCTGGGAAGCCCCAAGAACCACGAGATGAGTCCAAAACAACTGGGAGGGGCTGAGTGCCTGAGACACAGCTGAGTCTCCTTACTTTTGAAACTTACCTAGCCTTTTATGTCACTGTAACGGGGTTGTGCCTTTGCCCTACTCGCTCTCACACTTTACAGGACTTGCTAGAGGAGGGATGAGGCATGACTTAGCAGAGCTTCCTTGCAGATTACTGATTACTGGAAACCCAAGTGTTCCCCCTGCTCCAGCTTGTGCAAGAATAAATCCAGCACCTTCTAATAGGGCCATGATTTTTCTTGTCCTTTCCTGTTTGGAGACAGATATTAACAGTAGAGCATGCCAGGTCACTGACTCATATACAGTGGAGACGCCAGAGTGCAGAGCGGAGAAGGATACCCAGCTCCAAAACTTCATGCTCTTCATAGCAGTGATAAAGGACTCACACAAGACCCACAATTACTCTTAAAATTTCTGAGAAACTACAGCATAAGAAAGGTTTGCAACTCTAGGGACATCATGTGATTATCACTCACACTATCCTGTACACCTCCCAATATGACATGATGAAAAAAGGGACTTCACTTGTGTCACACACACACCCAAACCCCCAAAACCAAAATCTAGATCCCAGCCTAATCAAAAGTCTTCCCAGGTGGCTCAGTGATGAAGAACTTGCCCACCAAGCAGGAGATGCAGGCTCAATCTCTTGGCCTGAAGATCCCCTGGCAAACAGCCCCAGTATTTTTACCTGGGAAATCTCACTGAGAGAGTTAATTTTTAGGTAGGTTGATAAGGAGTCCAGGGCCTTCAAGGAGGAAGGGGTCCAGGGCTCTTGAGAGGAAAAAAGGACAATCGTCATTTTCTACATTGTTTTGTCTTAATCACATAAGACATTTTTTAAAAACTGAGTTGTTATGACAACAGTTTTTAAGACTAACTTTTTTAAGCCCAGAGCTGAGAAACCTATATGCAGGTCAGGAAGCAACAGTTAGAACTGGACAGGGAACAACAGACTGGTTCCAAATAAGAAAAGGCTGTATATTGTCACCCTGCTTATTTAAA
This sequence comes from Madoqua kirkii, assembly GCA_006408675.1. Lineage (NCBI taxonomy): Eukaryota > Metazoa > Chordata > Mammalia > Artiodactyla > Bovidae > Madoqua > Madoqua kirkii. Next base: position 29,158 of record SJYC01090854.1, on the reverse strand, counting down.
TTCTATGCAGAGTACATCATGAGAAATGCTGGGCTGCAAGATGCACGAGCTGGAATCAAGATCGCCGGAAGAAATATCAATAACCTCATACATGCAGATGACACCACTCTTATGGCAGAAAGTGAAGAGGAACTAAAAAGTCTCTTGATGAAAGTGAAAGAGGAGAGTGAAAAAGTTGGCTTAAAGCTCAACATTCAGAAAACAAAGATCATGGCATCTAGTCCCATCACTTCATGGGAAATAGATGGGAAAACAGTGAAAACAGTGTCAGACTTTATTTTGGGGGGGGGACTCCAAAATCACTGCAGATGGTGACTGCAGCCATGAAATTAAAAGACGCTAATTCCCTGGAAGGGAAGTTATGACCAACATAGATAGCATATTGAAAAGCACAGATATTACTTTGCCAACAAAGATCTGTCTAGTCAGTTCAGTTCAGTTCAGTCACTCAGTCATGTCCAACTCTTTGTGACCCCATGAATCGCAGCACACCAGGCCTCCCTGTTCATTACCATCTCTCTCGGAGTTCACTCAGACTCACATCCATCGAGTCCATGATGCCATCCAGCCAGTTCATCCTCTGTCGTCCCCTTCTCCTCCTGCCCCCAATCCCTCCCAGCATCAGAGTCTTTTCCAATGAGTCAACTCTTCGCATGAGGTGGCCAAAGTACTGGAGTTTCAGCTTCAGCATCTTTCCTTCCAAAGAAATCCCAGGGCTGATCTCCTTCAGAATGGACTGGTTGGATCTCCTTGCAGTCCAAGAGACTCTCAAGAGTCTTCTCCAACATCACAGTTCAAAAGCATCAATTCTTCAGTGCTCAGCCTTCTTCACAGTCCAACTCTCACATCCATACATGACCACAGGAAAAACCATAGCCTTGACTAGACAGACCTTAGTCGGCAAAGTAATGTCTCTGCTTTTGAATATGCTATCTAGGTTTGTCATAACTTTTCTTCCAAGGAGTAAGCGTCTTCTAATTTCATGGCTGCAGTCACCATCTGCCGTAGGCTATGGTTTTTCCTGTGGTCATGTATTTGAGTTTAAAAAAGAAAGTCTTTAGAAAAATGTAAGCCTCCACCAAGTCTATGTGAAGAGCTACACAAGGGAAGACGTAACAATGAATTTTTTTCTGTGTCCTTATACCCATGTGTAAACATATATCCAATGTAACACATAGCATATAGTTAATGTTTACACAACTGCTCTGTCCGTTACACCTTGATTTCCTTGTAAGGCAGTATTCTGTAGGTTGAAAAGTAGTCTTTAAAATCATTGGTCACTCAGTCACGTCCAGCTCTTTGAGACCCACAGACTGTAGCCTGACAGGCTCCTCTGTCCATGGGATTCTCTAGGCAAGAACACTGGAGTGGGTTGTCATTCCCTTCTCCAGGGGATCTCTCTGACCCAGGGATTAAATCTGGGTCTCCTGCATTGCAGCCAGATTCTTTACTGTCTGAGTCATCAGGGAAGCCATTTTAGTATCATTAGATATAACGTAGATAAATCCCAACTTTTCCAACTTCCTAGTAGAGACTTTAAACATTTATCTAAATTGTGCTTTAATCAAATTAGGTTCTACTAGCTAATCTTCCAATGTGCCCAGGTGTACTTCACAGGTACTCAATGAATATCACAAGATGGTGATATTTTTCATTAGGGTGAAAAGAAAAAAAATGTGTTTCCATGGAAAACTCTGCACTGCCTATAGCAAATCCTTCCATGTTATCTGATATTAGCCTCTCACTGCCCTTGGTCTATTTTATAACTTGATTATTTTAGATAATTCATAGCAATGCAAAGTGATCCTTCTGTAGAGCTATGCAAATTAATTCTATCCAGTGGAGGGGCCACTCTCCCCTTCACCTTTGGAAAAGGTGGTTTTGTATCCAACTGTAAATTCAAGACTTTTTTACTCCATTGTTGGAGGAAGTCATTGAGAGTATGTGGGCCACAAGTTGACCCTTGAGCTGGACCTGGGCAAACAGAGGCTCCTCATAGCTCCCCTGTTGTTGAATTGTAACTCTGCCCATCATTCCCATAGTGGAACCATTTTCAAGGATACAACCTTAAGAGAATAAGGTGTTGTTGAGACATTCTGAATCCCATTAAGGTCTCTATATAAACTTTTAAAATTCTGGCAGGCAGGTGGTTGTTGCTGCTATTAACTATCTCTCTGCAACCTCACGAACTGCAGCATGCCAGGCTTCCCTGTCCTTCACTATCCCTCGGAGGTTGCCCAAGTTCACATTCATTCAATCAGTGAGGCCATCCAACTATCTCACCCTCTGCCGCCCCCTTCTCCTTTGCCTTCATTCTTTCCCAGCATCAGTGTCTTTTCCAGTGACTAGGCTCTTCGCATCAGATGGCCAAGGCACTTCAGCTTCAGCATCAATCCTTCCCAAGAATATTTAGGGTTTATTTCCTATATGATTGACCTGTTTGATCTCCTTGCTATCCAAGGGACTCTCAAGAGTCTTTTCCAGCACCACAATTTGAAAACCTTAATACTTTAGTGCTTTATGGTTGGACCATAAAGAAAGAAGGCAGGCAGGTAAGGAGACAGTACACTGGATCTGTTGCCACCCAAGACAAGTTCCCTTGCTTATTAAACCTGCTAGTGACCAATGTGAGGTGGCCTGTCCTCTGTGTATCACATCCAGTTTGCAAACCAACATCCATGTTGGTTTTAGTTATTTCTTTGGTTTTTCTAACTGCTGTAACATTTTAGCAGGCTCCTCTTATTAATAAGTAGTTAAATAAAAATTTCTGAGCTCATGTTCACTTGACATCTGTAGAGGAGTTGCAATTTATCATCTGGGGAAAATGACCCTATAATAAGGGTATGCAGTTTATTTTACTCATCTCTGTATTCTCAGTGTCTATCCTGATTGATGATGTGTACTAAATGAATAAATGTAGAAAAGAATTGATATTATTTTAAAAATGCAAGGAAGAAATCTTACAAACTGAGATGAAATTTGATAAAGACATTGGGATGCCTACTGAAGGTCTTCATAGAGCTGAAAAGAAGGATGAAAGTTCTGATGTAAGGTCAGTGGTATTTTCCTGTGGGAGGCAGTTGTAGCCTTATCCATTAAGACCCAGAATTCAGCCAGTCTTCACTTACAAGGAAAAGTAGCTACTTCACTCCATACTTTTACTGCCATAGGCCATTTGATCCCTGGTATGATCAGCCCTGGGATTTCTTTGGAAGGAGTGATGCTAAAGCTGAAACTCCAGTACTGTGGCCACCTCATGCGAAGCGTTGACTCATTGGAAAAGACTCTGATGCTGGGAAGGATTGGGGACAGGAGGAGAAGGGGATGACAGAGGATGAGATGGCTGGATGGCATCACCAACTCAATGGACTTGAGTCTGAGTGAACTCTGGGAGTTGGTGATGGACAGGGAGGCCTGGCATGCTGCAATTCATGGGGCTGCGAAGAGTCGGACATGACTGAGCGACTGAACTGAAGGAAACTATTTTAGAGAAAAATGTAAAAAAGGATGATGCAACTTTGAGTGCAAGAGGACTGGGTATCAGTCATGGTACATCTGAGACCAGCATTCTGAACCTGAGGCACCTAAAATTTTGTACAAAGTCGATAACTTGAATGGCTTCAGGTATTACCTTGAAACCATTACCAAAAGTAATCATTGCCACTTAAAGGATGCTAAGAAGCCTGTAGCAGAGGCGGTTTACCCTCAGCAATAGTAATCCTTAATGCATATCTGTTAACTACACAAATAGTCAAAGGGTTCATTACCCAAAGGTAATGCTTAATACCACCTCTTTTAGATTCAGACCAAACTAGGTTCAAACTCTTGCATGTATTGGCTACGTGATCACAGAACTAGGAGGGGAATTTACATGGAAACCTGGGTCTAGCACACAGCATCACTCAATAAAAGTAACTCAGTTACTGGATAAGTGAGATAAAGTTGTTTAGTTGCTAAGTCGTGTCCAACTCTTTGTGATCACATGAACTGTAGCCCACTAGGCTCCTCTGTCCATGGGGTTTTCCAGGCAAGAATACTGGAGTGGTTGCCATCTCCTTCTCCAGGGGATCTTCCCAACCCAGAGGTTGAACCCATGTCTCCCACATTGGTAGTCAGATTCTTTACCACTGAGCCACAAGGGAAGTCTAAGATAGATCAAAAATCCCAAAAACACTCAAAAGAGAAAACAGGATGGAGTGTAGTTATTTCATTTGTGATTATATTCTAAAATTTCCTTCATTAATCACCATTATTATTTAATGATCATTCAGCACCTATCCTCGAATTACTATTGGTAAGTTGAAGCTGCTGGGAATTGGTGAAGGGCTTCCCCAGAGTGAGGTGTTAAGTGAATATCAGTTTCAGTTTTATTAATCGAACTTAGACCTCCAAACTCAGAACTCTCTGAAATCCTGCACCAATTCCCAAGTCCCAGTCAGATGGCATGAGGGCAGCTTTCTGCTTCAAATATTATTATATATAAAATAAGCTACAAGGATATATTGTACAGAACAAGGAATATAGCCAATATTTTATAGCTCTAAAAGAAGTACAGCTTAGAAATTGTGAATCATTGTAGTGTACACCTGTAACACATAATACTGTACATCAACTATACTTCAGTAGGGAGTTCACTGGCTCTCCAGTGGTTGGAACTCCAGGCTTTTACTGCCATGGGCTCAGGTTTGATCCCTGGTTGGGGGACTATTTTAGAGAAAAATATAAAAAAGGATGATGAAACTTTGAGTGCAGGAGGACCTAGGTGTCATTCTCGGTGAACCTGAGACCAGCTTTCTGAACCTGAGGCCCCTAAAATTTTGTACAAGGTCAATGACTTGAATGGCTTCAGGTAGTTGACTTCTTGACTCCTTATCAATTAGATCAACTATTTTTATAAAATTTATTAACTAAGCAATGATATCGGATCATGTTCTGAAATGGAGGGGGATGCCTACAAATTCATTATAGGATTAAGACTGCCACACTTCACAAAATTATAGAAATTAAAACCTGACATTTATATGCTTGTTAGCTCATAAAAGGCCTTTCCTGAATAGAGGCGAAAGAATTAGTCACCTTTTCTTCTTTTAGTCTTGCAATTAAGTGTGTGTGTGTGTTTGTGTGTGTGTGTTTCTATATGTGTTCAGCATTATGTAGGTATTTGAGGAATAAAACAGAAAGGAACAACATATAATCCCTATGAACTAAGAACCTAATAAAGAACCATATATGTCCACACAAAGTCTTATTCAAATATGTTCATGGTAACTGTATTCAGAATAGTGGGGATCTGGCAATAGTCAGGAATTCACTAATAGAATGGATAAACAAGTATGACATATTCATACGATAGAATATTACTCAGCAACTAAAGAACAAACTATTGATACACATGGCAGAATGGATAAAATCTCAAACACCATGAGAAGTGAAAAAGGACCTTTACACCAAAGAATACAAACGTATTACCCTGTTTATTTTCTGTTCCAGACTGGGGATCCTCCAACCTTTTTGGCACCAAGGACTGGTTTCACAGAAGACAATTTTTCCATGGCCTGGGTTGGGGGGATGGTTTCAGATGCTTCTCATCAGGAACCTGCAACCTCGATCCTCCCACGTGCATTCACACCAGGGTTCCTGGTGCTTTGAGACTCGCATGTCACTGCCGACGTGACAGGAGGCGGCGAGTAGGTGGTCATTCGAGTAACGGGAGTGACTGTAAATAAAGAAGAAGCTGTTCTTGCTCACCTGCTGTTCACTGCCTGCCATGTGGCCAGGCTCCTAACCGGCCACAGACTGACACTGAGGTTGGAGACCCCTGTTCTAGACACAGGCAGAACTAATCTGTGATGAACAAAGTGAGCTGAGGCAGCCTGTCTGCGTGTGTCTGTGAGTGCTGGGGTGTAAGTATATGTGTGTGTGTGTGTGTGTGTGTGTGTGTGTGTGTGTGTGTGTGTGAAATACTGACTGGGGAGGAACACGAAGTAATTTTGGAGGATGAAGGCAATGTCCTAGGATCTTGGCTGCAGAGATGTACTTATTAATCAAACTCGGGAAATGTATACTTAATACTTTGTGTGTGTAAGAATTATACACACAAAAATTCTAGTCAAAGTAAAAAAGAACTCTAGTTTAAAAGTATATATAGGGGTAATGGGTAAGATGTCTGCAACTGATTTTGACATGTGTCCACAATTAAACAGAGAGATAGTTGTCAATGGACAGAGAGATATAGTTGTACAGATGTATCACAAAATGTGCAGTAAAAGCTAGGTGGTACACAGGCAGATTTTCATGGTAACTCTTTCAGGTATGTTTGAAATTTTTCACAATAAAATGTTGGAAAAAACCAATGAATTTGAGAAAAAGAGAATTACACAAAATGAACTTTGTCATCTTCCTCATCATTATCATCACTATAATATCTAAATATTCCATTTATTGAAAACTTGCTTTGGCTTTAACATAGTTAAAATACTATCTTTACCCTAGTCTGATGAGAATAGTATTTCCAACACACGTAAGAGAAATGAATTTGCTGAAAGTCACTAGCGGGTAAGTGGCTGAACTTGAGCTTGTATTCTATACTAGTATCTTCTATTTGTTATTTGCTTATTATTGTTTTTGTTCTCTATTGCTATGTCGATTGCATAAGGCTATTGTTTATGACCACAGTGGGTCAAAAAAAAACCAACTAAGATAGAGTAGAAAGTTCTAGAGACTCAAGTTTGAAATTCTGTCATTCAGATTATAGGATACATTGGGTAAATAGCAAAAGGAATGATAGAGGTGAGTAATAATTCCATGGAAACATGTGGTACGTCCGGACAGAGAGCGAATTTGAAATGAAAATGTGCATGACTGATATTGCTTAAGATGCAAACGGGTTTAGATGTGGTGAAGTCCAATTGCATAACAGGAACCACTGGATTGGATTTGGGAAGGAAAGGAACACTGTCAGCCAAAGACAGCTTAACATGTACTGGAGTAACTCATCTGCCCACAGTGCTATAGAGCCTGCTGCTTTTACACAACTCTTTTGATTATAAATTCGCACCTTTATTCAGCTTGCAAATGAAAGATGAATAAGGGTGCTTTGAATCATGAGTCATCGCTTTGATTATCTGCCAGTTACCTTGAAAGGCAAAGTTGCTCAGTACTTCATGCTTGATGACCAAATCACTTTAGGTTATGTTAATCTAGAATGCATTGAGATCTTGTTCAACCAAGGGTCTTGCGAAAAAAAATCAGCATGTTCTTGGTTTATTTTAAAAAGAAGAGGAAGCAGTATCCTGATTTAGAAGTTTTGCTAGGTATCACTGAGACCTGGAAATTTGTCTGATTGATATTGAAAAGACTGGCTGATATTCAGGGTGGTGAATAGTCTTTAAAAAACAGAACTCTAATTAAAAGTAAAGAGACTACGTACTGAAGCAAAGACTGCTAAGACTTGAGCCCTAGACTCCATAAAGGCCGCCTTTTGCAATGTGTGCACGCTCAGTTGGTTAGTCATTTCTTGGTTTATTTTAAAAAGAAGAGGAAGCAGTATCCTGATTTAGAAGTTTTGCTAGGTATCACTGAGACCTGGAAATTTGTCTGATTGATATTGAAAAGACTGGCTGATATTCAGGGTGGTGAATAGTCTTTAAAAAACAGAACTCTAATTAAAAGTAAAGAGACTACGTACTGAAGCAAAGACTGCTAAGACTTGAGCCCTAGACTCCATAAAGGCCGCCTTTTGCAATGTGTGCACGCTCAGTTGCTTAGTCATGTTCGACTCTTTGCGGCCCCATTGACTGTAGCCTGTCAGGCTCCTCTGTCCATGGAATTCTGGAGGCAAGAATACTGGAGCCATTTCCTGCTCCAGGGGAACTTCCCCACCCAGGGACTGAACCTGCGTCTCTTGGGTCACCTAAATTGGCAGGTGGGTTCTTTACCGCTAGTGCCACCTGGGAAGCCCCAGCCTTACATTTAACGACAGATTATGTCCCATAATGAGATAGTACAGGCTAAAATGCTACTTCCCTTGCCATTGGCTGAAACTGGATCAACTCGGCGAATCAACACTGATGTCCTGGCCACCAGCTCTCTGACCAGGTGCTGATGGACCCTCGGGTTTAGGAAGCTCAACAAGCCCAACAGAGATTGTTCATCAGACATTTATACGAGGGTGGGACCTGCTTATCAGAGCAGCGAGGAAGACAGTCACTGTAACTAAATGGAAAATAATAATAGTAGTACAGTAAACTTCGGGGTGAAAATACTAAAAACTCTGATCTGGCCCAATTTCTTCCAGCAATTGACTGATCCCCCAAAAATGACATTGCAATATGATAAAGAGTTACCAATTCAGATATCCTGACCTTTAGGGGATTTCTCTGTGACTTTTAAAAATTTTAGTAAATTTCCCATAATCACTCTCAGAACTTTCTGAAAGGCTGCTCTCAGACTATAATCCTCAATTTTGCTCGAATAAAATTTTCCATGTAAAAATGTTCTCTTGGGTTTTTCTTTTGTATACAATAAATGTCATATAGGTTATTGAGAGGTTATATGTTTGAGATCAAATCAGTTATCTGTAGGACTGGACTTTAGCTTCTGGCCATGAGGGAATAAAAGAAATAGAATAGTAGGGAAACATATACTTTACCATATATAAGATAGATAGCAAGTGAGAATTTGCTGTGTAGAACAGGAAGCTCAGTTCAGTGCTCTGTGATAACCTAGAAGGGTGGGGTCTGAGAAGGCAATGGCACCACACTCCAGTAGTCTTATCTGGAAAACTCCATGGAAGAGGAGCCTGGTAGGCTGCAGTCCATAGGCTGCTCTCAGACTATAATCCTCAATTTTGCTCGAATAAAATTTTCCATGTAAAAATGTTCTCTTGGGTTTTTCTTTTGTATACAATAAATGTCATATAGGTTATTGAGAGGTTATATGTTTGAGATCAAATCAGTTATCTGTAGGACTGGACTTTAGCTTCTGGCCATGAGGGAATAAAAGAAATAGAATAGTAGGGAAACATATACTTTACCATATGTAAGATAGATAGCAAGTGAGAGTTTGCTGTGTAGAACAGGAAGCTCAGTTCAGTGCTCTGTGATAACCTAGAAGGGTGGGGTCTGAGAAGGCAATGGCACCACACTCCAGTAGTCTTATCTGGAAAACTCCATGGACAGAGGAGCCTGGTAGGCTGCAGTCCATGTGGTCGCTATGAGTCGGGCATGACTGAGCGACTTCACTTACAATTTTCACCTTTCTACATTGGAGAAGGAAATGGCAACCTACTCCAGCGTTCTTGCCTGGAGAATCCCAGGGATGGTGGAGCCTGGTGGGCTGCCGTCTATGGGGTCACACAGTTGGACATGACTGAAGCGACTTAGCAGCAGCAGCAGCAGAAGAGTGGGATGGGGAGGGAGATGGGAGGGAAACTCAGGCGGAAGGAGACATACGTATACCATGGCTGATTAGTGTTGATACGTGGCAGAGGCTAACACTATTGTAGATCAATTGTCCTCCAATAATTGCATTTTGTTCTATTAAAAAAAAATTCTCCTTAAAAAAACAACAGCAAAAAAAGAAACTAGATTTGCCTTCCTATACCTGGGGGGGAAAAGATAATGAAATATATGAAATAGTGTTTCCAAAATATATGAAACAGTGTTTTTCAGGCATTAGACCAGGAATAGCACAGCACCATGATCTCTAAGGGGAAGAATACAATGAGGTAAGTCCTAGCATTGCCCCCTCCACTGCCTGGAGAGTTTCCAGGTCACAGCCCAAGGATGGGAGATCAAGTAGAGCCTGGAGTTTCTCTGATTTGAGAAGAGATTACAGAGGCTGAGGTGGCCACCATTTACAGGGGAAATAGACAGAGGGAAGACCTACAGTGAAAGAGAAAAAGAGGAAGACAGGAGAGATGCAGAGACCTGCAAAGGATTTTCTCAAGTGCTTGGCCAAATATTGATTAGCTCCTGTGTATAAGGAAACAGGAGCTTCTCAGGTGGTGCTAGTGGTAAAGAACCCACCTGCCACTGCAGGAGACATAACAGATGCAGGTTTGATCCCTGGGTCAGCAAGATCCCCTGCAAGAGGGCGTGGCAACTCACTCCAGTATTCTTGCCTGGAGTGTTCCCTGGATAGAAGGGCCTGGCAGGCCCCAGTCCATAGGGTCGCAAGTGTTGGACATGACTGAAGTGACTTAACACACATAAGGAAACTGCCAAGGTGAGGAACGAACCAGCAGAAGGAATAGGTGCAACAACCCTTGAAATTCACAGAGGGTCGGGACAGTTCAAGTTCCCCTAAGACAGTAAGAAAAGATGCCCTAACACATGGAGTAGAATCCTCAGCGAGTGTAACTCTAGCCTAGACACTGTGTGGATCTATCCAACAACACTTTAAACAAAAAATGAAAAAAAACTCTCAAGAGAATAAAATTATTTCTAAGTAACTCATCTGCATTTTAGTAAAAAGCCCCCAGGTATTCAAAGGATAACATTTTTTAAAAAATCAGCACCCCAAAACATAAAATTCATATTGCATGGCGTTGAATCAAGATGTACTAGGCATGCAGAGAAGCCTGGGAAGAACTTCCCACAGTAGACAGAAAAATTCATCAATAGAAAAAAAATGAAACAGAAAATAATAATTAGTATACAAGCAGGATAAAACAGTATACAATATACTCTCCACATTCAACAAAGTAGCAGAAAGCAGAAGAAACATAAAAGACATACAAAAAAGAAAACAAAGTACAAATTCTCAAGAAGAAAAATAAAATGTCTGTGATAAGAAACACATTAGACAGAATTGACAGCAGATAAGCCATTGTGGGGGAAAAATTAGTTTCACTATATAAAAATGGAAACTACCCAAAATGAGACATATAGAGAATAGAAGGCTAAAGAAGAAGAAGAAAAAAATAAAAAATAAAACAATGAGCAGAGCAGTTGTGAGGTGTAGGAGAACAAGGATTGAATGGGTGTCCAAAAAAGAAAAAGGAAAGGAAGGTGATGAAAATATTTTAAGAAATGATGAAAAATTTTTCAAATTTTCAAACTTGATGACAACTATAACTTTCCAGTTGAAGAATCTCAGCAAACCCTAGAGAGATGATTCATGAGATACTTTCTGTATATTTGCAGTGCTAATTGGGCAGGATAGTCAGTCTCTGAATTTATAATCCTGGCCTCTTGGTGCTCATGCCCTTGTGTAACCTCCACCCACTGCATATGTGATGAACTGATTGATTTGTATCTAGTGCAGAGAGTGAGGCAGAGGTGGAAATGAGATGTCATTTCCATGACTAGGTTATAAAAGGATGATGGTTTCCATCTTGGTCTCTTTCTTTCTCTCTTTGATCACCAGTTCCCATGATGTGGGACACACGGCCACCAGGCAGGCAGCCCATAGGGCTAGGAACTGTGGTCTGCCCACAACCACACGAGTGAGTTTGGAAGAAATTCTCTAGCCCTGTTTGAGCCTTCAGGGGATTTGCATTCCTGGAAGACAGCTTGACTGCAGCCTCCTGAGAGATCCGGAGCCAGAAGCACCTACCTAAGCCACCTCAGGACACCTGTCCTATAGAAACTCTGTGATAATGGATGCCTTTTGCTTTCAGCCACTGAGTTTTGGGGTAAGCACTTACACATTGATAGATAACTAATACATGGGGTATATATATATATATATATATATTCATGTACATATATGTATATACACACACACATGAATCAGATATAAAACACTTTCTATAGATTGTCCTTGAAGTAAGTATTCCAGAAATATCTGCAAAACAAAAGAATGTTTAAAAGATAAGGTTTTATACACACATATATAAATATAAATGCATATATGTATATAAATATATGTGTTATATGTATATAAATTATACACATATATACTTATGTATAAGTATACACATATACTATACATATACTTACATATAGTATATTTACACTTACATATATAGTGTGTATATATATACACACATACACACATATATATCTCAACTATTTTATAAAGATAGAGACAATTTTTTTAAAGGTTCTTTTTATGTAGCCCTGGTAGCTCAGCTGGTAAAGAATCTGCCTGCAATGCAGGAGACCCCAAGTTGATTCCTGGGTTGGGAAGATCCTCTGGAGGAGGAAAGGCTACCCATTCCAGCATTCTTGGGCTTTCCCGCTGGCTAAGAAGGTAAAGAATCCACCTGCAATGCTGGAGACCCAGGTTTGATCCCTGGGTCAGGAAGATTCCCCTGGAGAAGGGACTGGCTACCCACTCCAGTATTCCATGGACAGAGAAGCCTGGTGGGCTACAGTCCTTGGGGTCCCAAAGAATTGGATATGACTGAGTGACTTTCACTTTACATGGACCATTTTTAAAGTCTTTATTGCATTTGTTACAATATTACTTTTGATTTTATATTTTGAGGTTGTGTTTCTTTTATTTTTGGCTGAGAGGAATGTGGGATCTCACCTCCCTGACTAGGGATCGCACCCACATCCCTGGCATTAGAAGGTGGAGTCTTATTCACTTTACCACCAGGGCCATGATGAGGAGGTTCTTGACTGAGGCTTTTTAAGATTGGTAAGGATATTGCTATGAGAGGGATTGCTCTGAGATGAGGATTCTTTATAGAGGAGGCAGTATTTTATGTGAGCTTTGAAGGGGACAGAGTTTGGCTACAATGAGTCTAGATACTCAGAGGGAGTCAGTCAGGTAATAGGAGAGACGAGGAATTAAAGGATTTGTATACTAAGCTACATGCAGAATGCACTGTGAGAAAATGAGAAAAAAGACACGGATGGAATAAAAGATGCTTTTTTTGTACACAGATAATTGTCACTTCAGTCTTGGGCTCATGTGATAAAGATATCACATTAACACAAAACATTAATTCTTGCAAAGAATTCTTTTTACCATTGCACTCTTTATAAACATGGAGCATATGCACGTACTTGAGTTGAATGGACAGAGATGAGCTAATAATGAATTTTCTTATTCTCAGAGAAGTCAGATAAGGCAGAATGGTAACCCACTTATCTCTTCATGAAGCAGAGTATCTCTGTATTTCAAAAAGCAGCAGTGACAGCTACACCTAGAGAGAGGTGTGATCACAAAGAATAAAAATCTATTTTCTTGTCTGACTTACAGCTACAAGTGTTATGAACTTTGATCACATTGGGCCCATTTGATTTATTGTCTATCGAGCCTCACACTTTCTGATTTTCTTGTCCATGGTTTATATCAGTTTTTCCTTGCCAATTTAAATTCCAGCTTGCTTTAAAATCAACAGTGTTCATCGATCACTTGCTTTTTCATTTTTAATTTCCGCCCTTTAGACATCCCTTCGTACTTTCCACGTTGCTAATTCTGTCCTTTACTCTCCTGCCTTATTTCATCACTAAGTGACCATGGAAGCTTCCAGCTCATTGGGGCCACAAGTCACCCCCAGCATACCTTGCTAAGATAAGCACTTCAGAGCTATGAAAAACACGTGCAGATAACACGACAAGGTCTCCAACAAGCATTTTAAATGCAGGGCCTCTGAGCCTACTTCCTCTGACTCCACAATTTACAGAAACAGTCGATTAACAAAACTCAGATTAACAAAAGTCTTCAATTTAACTAAATTAAATGGCAACCCACTCCAGTACTCTTGCCCGGAGAATCCCAGGGACGGGGGAGCCTGGTGGGCTGCCATCTCTGGGGTTACACAGAGTTGGACAGGACTGAAGCGACTTAGCAGCAAATTTCATGTAATACACTCAAATACAGTTTATTCCATTGAAGTGGTGTCCTGTTGGGATTTTCTTCATTGTGCGAGAAGTGATTTCATTGCTGGTGAAGAAAGTGTCAGAAATGAGGCAAAATGGACACAAAATGTAACAAAAACATGGAATGTTTTAATCTCCTGTACCAGCATGTAACGAATTCCCATCTTAGTTTTATGGAATTCCTGAGCATATCTTACCAATGAATGTGCAGGATGAAGCATGTTCAGTTTGAAATATAAAGTTGGGATTTTCAAATAAGAGTTTCTAAAGTAGAATCTTGTTTTGAAAATTCATCAAGCAGGTTCTCTCTTCACCAAAAGCCATCAGGAGAGAGAGGTCACAGTCTATTCTGAGGGTGGGTGCAAAGATCATTGTAAAAAAAATTCAAAGCTACAACTAAGTAAGTCTGACATTGAGTGAATAGGCTGAGAAAAATAGGCTCTCTTCCTTGTAAATGATTGAAAATATATTGTGTTGAACTAAATAGGGCTTTATCCTTCCTGTTCCTCATTTTAAAATCAACCTAATAGGAAGTTCCAACTAACAAAGCTATTTTTCAAAAGAATAAGTGCTTTGCAGAAGGTATAATTTTTCAGTATACAGAGTTAGGTATTTTCCAATAATATAAAATATTTTACTTCTGTATACTGGAGAATAAGAAATTAGTTTGAGATCAGATTTCTTACTATTTTATTCTCTATTTTGGACCCAGATTTTTCAGAAAGTGGCAACAACAGTCATTCTAAATATGCACCTAAAATATCAGTAAAGCAGATAATTGTATACTGAGCCAGCCTAAAAATATTGTTATTACACATTTAATAAAGCCTCATGAGTTTTCTGACTACTCTTCAATCCATTCATTAGTGATTCCCTATTTTCTTTGTAGGTCATTGCTACAGCCAGTAATTGGAGGCTGCATGAATTAAAACTTAAATCAAATTATATGTCCCAGGTCACAAAGATAGATTGGAGGTTTGAAGTCCAAAACTTATTAACGTGTTTAACCAAAAGTGTTGTTATTATTTCTATGTCCCTATATTTAAAGTTTAGGATTGCTTGAGTGAACATTAGGGAAATATGGCTGAGCAGGTCTGGTTTCTTTGCCTGAATTGATCTTTACGCTCCTGTTGAGTGTGGGTTCATCCCAGAGCTGTGAGCTAGGCTTCCCACATCAGGATCTCCTTTCTCAGCACCTGGGGCTCCGAGCGTCACTGCTCCTGCTAATTCTCTTAGGTAGTTTCTACTCGATCTCCTGCACCTGATGCTGGGTCCTGCAGGTACTGCTGTTAGAACCTCCTCCCTTTGAAAATTTATCCTGCTTGTTTACATGGTTTTCTCCTGTACCCAACTGTGAGCCCCTGGAGGGCAGAAACTATCATATTTTATTTATCTTCTATCCATAGTGTTTATCTGAGAGCTTGGACACATTGTTGATCAGGGAAAACAAATAGCTACCTGGCAGCTGGCCACCTGCATGCTTTGGCCAGCACGGAAGTTAACAAGAATAGAATTTGAATGCCTTTATGTTAGCCCGTGCTCAGCAGGTTTGGACAGTCTCTATTTTCTTGAACGTGGCCACGGCCACCCATTGATCTCATCACCTTGCTCCCCGTGAGCATCCTAATGCGTGGTCCTCGTTGTAGCTGCTCACTGGATATTAGTTATACAGATAAGTGTCTTGATAGGTGTGTATGTATCTCATTGCATGGAAAAACATTATCTTAATACCCTGACCTTGAAAATCCCTTTATTTTCAGGCCTAGGTCAAGTCAGAAAAATATAACTCTATTACACAATGTATGAAAAAGCATTTCTGAAATATTTGACAGAGATGGGTCACCCCGAGCATTCTTAAAGTCAAATTAGGACATCTAGGTTGCTTCCATGTTCTAGCTATTATAAAAAGTGCTGTGACGAACATGGGGGTATTCTCAGGGTATATTCCCAGTGGTTTTCTCAGGGTATATTCCCAGTGGTGGGATTGTTGAGTCTACTCCTACTTTTTAAAGGAATCTCCATCTACTGTTCCTCATAGTGGCTGTATCAATTTACATTCCTACCAACAGCGCAAGAAGGGTGCCTTTTCTCACATCCTCTCCAAATTGTTTGTAGATATTTTAATGATGGACGTTCAGATGGGTGTGAGGTGAGACCTCACTGTAGCTCTGATCTGCAGTTCTCCAGGAAGGATCGATGCTGAGCATCTTTTCATGTGTTGGTTGACCATCTGTCTGTCTTCTTTGGAGAAATGTCTGTGTAAGTCTTCTGCCCATTTTTTTTTGAATGGGTTGTTTGTTTCTGGTATTGAGTTGCATGAGTTGCTTGTATATTTTGGAAGTAAGTCCTTGGTCAGTTGTTTCATTTGTAATTATTTTCTTCCATTCTCAGGGTCCAAATGTAAAATAGACAGCAAGTGGGAATTTGCTGTATGAGCTAGGAGCTCAACCCAGTGCTCTGTGACCACCTCAGG
This sequence comes from Madoqua kirkii, assembly GCA_006408675.1. Classification (NCBI taxonomy): domain Eukaryota; kingdom Metazoa; phylum Chordata; class Mammalia; order Artiodactyla; family Bovidae; genus Madoqua; species Madoqua kirkii. Next base: position 12,904 of record SJYC01090854.1, on the reverse strand, counting down.
GGTGGGGTGGGGAGGGTATATATACATACCTGTGGCTGATTCATGTTGATGGATGGCAGAAAACAACACAATATTGTAAAGCAATTATCCTCTGATTTTACAAACAAAGGAACAAAAAACATTAGGCAGGAAAACAGATCCACATGAGTTACTTGTGGAACCCAGAGAATGCAAACCAACCAACTGCTTCGGAAAGCCTAGATTTGCATTCCTGAGATGGTACACAACTTCTGCCTTGCTCACTGGAATTTTAAAAGCAATGATCCTGGCTAACATTTCAAGTGTAAATTCAAGAAGCTGCTTCTCTGGGCTGATCCTAAGACGCTCCTCACTACAGTCAATGGAAACACAATAGAGCATTCTAGAAAAGTGATTCCACAGGAGGCCACAGCAATGATGAACAGGGTGAAACACTCTCCTGTTCTGCTTCAGTCTGGAAGAGTGTTGAAGCACCTAGCTAAATGGATGCAACTCACATCACCAGTCGGTGACAACCCTGAGCCAGACCAAGTTTCCCACGAAAGCAGCAAGTTGAACTGAAGTGAACTGAAGCCACCCGTTGAATCGGATTAAGGTTCTCAAGGTTTACCCTCATGTCTCTATAATGATTTTAACATTTTGATTTAATTTTTATTTATTTTTTAACATTTCAAAAGCAACTATTAGCATGTGTTCACACTGGTCATAGAAATTCTCACCTGTAGAAAGCATAATATCCATAAAGGTGGAACTTTAAGGAAGCTAACACCTGTGAATATTCCCAGCTAAACAGCTTGTGGTGGCTGTGAGAGGGCTTCCCTGGTGGCTCAGATGGTTACAAATCTGCCTGCAATGAGGGAAACCCAGGTTTGATCCCTGGGTCAGGAAGATTCTCCAGGAAAAGGGCATGGCAACCCACTCCAATATTCTTGCCTGGAGAATTCTAAGGACAGAGGAGTCTGGTGGGCTACAGTCCACGAGGTTGCAAAGAGATGGACACGACTGAGTGACTGACATTAGTAGTTTAAATACTGGGTTGGCCAAAATTTCTTTTGGGTTTTCATGTTCCAGAAAAACGAACTTCTTGGCCAATCCAATGATTTGCTATGTAGAATTACTATTAATATGACCAATAGTTGGTTTCCAAAGAAAGACTTTATAGTAAGTCTTCTTTCTGAGTAATTAGAAAGTAACACTCATTTCTGTTGGAGCCACACCTTTGTCAAGACACTGAAACCCTACCAGCCGCCTGCAGGAAAATACACATCTAGTTGGCAGAGCCAAGCCTGGGGTGAGTCACTAAATTTGATCTTTCCACAACTGCCACTATAAAAAGGGAATATGCTTTCTATAATCTGCCATGACAATTACAAGACAGAAAAAAAAAATCCCTGAATAAATATAATAACAAAGCCTATTTGCATGAACAATAAAAGAAATGCTGTTTTCTCAATGCCATGTAACAGGGTACATAGGCATTCTCCTTGGAGCACATGCTAAACATTGGCCTCCTTGACCATAGACTAAATTTTGCCTTAACCCTGGCATCAGCTTCAGGGCCTCATAGTTCTAGATTTACATGTTTATATTGCAATTGATTTTCTACTTCCGCTTTTGTTGGCCCAGCAATGATAAGAAGCACCAACAGAGATAAGAGATGCTAGGCACCAAGCCCTTAATATCTTTGTCAGTAGAGCTCAGAAACCTCTTTCTTGGACATTCAAGGGAGTTGTCCTCCCGGGATGAGCCTCGAGCCCTTCAGTTCGAGCTGAACTTGTCTGACCATCTGGCCAGCTCTGTCAGGAAGACATGAGGAGGCTTGCCATGATTTCCTACCAAAGAGCTGGGGTTCTTGCTCCTCTGCTTTTACAAACATAGTTTTCTCTCTTTTAGAGAAGACTCTAACACCCTGGGCAGAGGTTCTAGGTGACCACAAACCTCGTCCTGTTTAAATTGCTCTGGCTCATTGAAACAGGCACCATGCTGCTGATATATCTCCAGACAGGGCTTCTGAGGGCATGAGAGCTTCGACAGCAAAGCAGCACACGGGGCCCACAGAAGACACATGTGCTATTTCAGTTTTAAAAAGTGAAGTCATTAGACTGTCTTGCAACCAAGTATGGTGTTCAGTCACCATACTGACAACAGGGCTGTCTCTTCAGAGGTCAAATACCGTGTTGCTCATGTGAATTCACAAGCAAGGCTTGAAAAAACTGGCATAGTTGATCTTATTTACAAAGCAGAAATAGAGACACAGATGTAAAGAACAAATGTACGGATACCATGGGGAAAGGTTGGGGTGGCAGGGTGTGGGGAAGAACTGTGAGATTGGGATTGACATATATACATATACTAAGGCAATGGCACTCCACTCCAGTACTCTAGCCTGGGAAATGCCATGACAGAGGAGCCTGGTAGGCTGCAGTCCATGGGGTCCCAAAGAGTTGGACACGACTGAGCAACTTCACTTTGACTTTTCACTTCCATGCACTGGAGAAGGAAATGGCAACCCACTCCATCATGCTTGCCTGGAGAATCCCAGGGACGGGAGCCTGGTGGGCCACCGTCTACGGGGTCGCACAGAGTCGGACATGACTAACGTGACTTAGCAGCTTAGCAGCATGCATAAAATAAGTAATGAGAACCTACTGTAGAGCTCAGGGAACTCTACTCAATGTTCTGTGGAGACCTAAATGGGAAAGAAATCCAAAAAAGAGGGAGTATATGTATATGCTTGCTGATTCACTTTGTTGTATAGTAGAAACTAACACAGCGTTGTGAAGCTACTATACTCCAATAAAAATGGAAAAAAAAAATGCAGGGAGTTCTATTTTTTTTTTAAATGAACTGCTGCTGCTGCTAAGTCGCTTCAGTCATGTCCGATTCTGTGCGACCCCATAGATGGTGGCCCACCAGGCTCCCGTCCCTGGGATTTTCCAGGCAAGCACACTGGAGTGGGTTGCCATTTCCTTCTTCAGTGCATGAAAGTAAAAAGTTAAAGTGAAGTCGCTCAGTTGTGTCCAACTCTTACAGACCCCATGGACTGCGACATGGTTAACAGTGCCTATAAGACTTGGTTCAAACCCTTTTTAAATCAAGCAAGCCATTGTAACAACAGTGTATAGAAATCAGCCACTTTATGAGTCCAGCTGCAGCTCTAAGTGCTGCTTGTGGCTATACAATGAAGTTACACTGGTTAAAACAACAGGAGTATTTATTCACTGGGTGAAATATATTAGAAATAGGCAGATGACATGTATGGGCAATTAAAAACCAAAAACTCATGGAAGATGGACAGAAGAGGGTAGGTACTGTGGTGAGAGAGGAGACACGACCTTAGATTTCTATGATCTTTCGATGTTTCACTTTCTGTTAGCATTTAATGATTGAAAAATGCTGTTAGTCATTTTCAGCTTGTGGTTAGGCTACAGGAACCACAGAACAGGAACTCCACTGTGGCAGGCGTTTTAGAAGCAAAAAGCTTTTCGTGTGGGTTCATTTACTATTTTAACTCGGTTGTATCCTCAGTCTCCTTTAAAGGTGTGGCTGCTATTTCTCCTACCCAGTGTGCCTCTTCCTTTTCTAAGTTATTTCCCCTGTTTCCTGGGCTCTTGCAGGGAGTGGGGGGGTGGGGGAGTAGGAGCTGCATGGAAAACAGTGGGGAAAAGCCCAGGTTTGACCCCTACCTCAGGTTTCTCTGAGTCCACTCCTCCTCACTTGATTCATTCCCTTCAGGCTGGTTATTTCATGGTTCTGAGGTTAACTTCCCTCATCTTACCTGAGGGAGGCTATGAACGTTCTCTCAGGTTTGTGAGCATTAAACATGATCACGTGTTTCATGCCAAGCACAGAAACTGGTGACCAGTTTTACTCATCACCAGAAGCTGCTAATGAGAAGTGTGCTTTTCACCATGATGGCAGCACTCCTAATAATTTCTCCTAAGTTTTCACGTTTTCTAACTTTTTATCTCCCCAGCCTCCATTTTCTACCCTACTCTAATCACCTAACATCTCTTAAGTGCTAAACATAGGCTAGAACACTGTGCTAAGTACTTCATATAAATGAATCATTGCTCAGAATCTATGCAAGTTTATTACATTAATTCCAGGTGTTCTCTCTCTCCCTCTCTCTCTCTCTCTCTCTCTCTCTCTCTCTCTCTCTCTCTCTCTTTTAAAGGGAGAGTTGAATTTCAGACTTTAAGTGAAGTTACTGCTTACACAACTAGTTGCCAAGCCAGGATTGGATTTGAGGTCATTCTGATTTCAGCCTCAGTGGAGCTCTTCTAAGCCACCAATTACATCAATTACATTCCTCACCAGCTCACAGACCCACAACAACCTATTGAATGCCAGGTCGGTCTGACAGCTAGTTTAGCCTGTTTAACTCTCTTGTATCTAATTTCAAAGCTATTTTCCTGTGGGTGGTGGGGCGGTGTGTTGTGAATTCCCGACCTCCCAGCGGGCAAAAATCTTAGGAACATCTGCAAAGCACCCAACGCCATGCAGGGCACAGACTCGGAGCCCAGTAGATACAGGTTCAATAAGAAGAGAAAGTAAGAGGGCAGAGATAAAGAGTAAATATAGTGCAAGGTTATAGCAGGAGGAAAAGAAAAAGGAAGAAGTAGAAAAAAATCACGGGTAAGGAACAAAAGCAAATGTTTACTGAAAGCCTCAGTGCCAGTCATCGCACTTAGGGACCTTTAAGAGACTCTTGAGTGTTCCAGCAGCTCCAGAATGTCACCTCATCTTTAAAGATGAGAAACGGAGTTCCGTGCATTGGGTTGGCCGACTTCCACCATCAATCGCGTGCACGTGGCACGGGTTTCGTGGGACGCCGGCCTCTGGCACCTTAGGGCCTGCGTGGTAAAAACGGAGGCGGCTCCCCTCCCACTGAAACTTTGCTGCTGCTGCTTAGTCGCTCAGTTGTGTCCGCTCTCTGCGACCCCATGGACTGTAGCCCACCAGGCTCTGCTGTCCATTGGATTCTCCAGGCAAGAATACTGGAGAGGGTTGCAAGCCCTCCTGCGGGGGATCTTCCCAACCTAGGGATCTAACCCAGGTCTCCTGCATTGCAGGCTGATTCTTTACCGTCTGAGCCATTTAGGGAGAGACACGGTGTGTACATCAGCGAGACAAGCGATTAAGCAATTAGATGTTTGCCAGCCACACTGGCCCACACTTCGTTCTTACCCTGCACTACAACGCGAGGAATCTCAACTCCCTTAGCCAGACTTTCTGGACACATCGTCTTTTTCCTGTGAATCAACTCAGACGAAGGAGATAAACGTAACCGCTTCCTCTTCACCGAGCCAGAAGCCGACGGTGGAGCCTCCTCCCCGCAACCCGCGGAGCTCCTCCGCCCGGCTTCGGCGCGGAGACGCCTGGACCGGGGCTCCGGGGCGGTGCGCGGCCGCCTCCCGGCTCCGGAGGCGGGCCCGGCGGGGGCGGGGCGCGAAGGCGGGGCCGGCGGGGCGGGGCCGAGGAAGTCGCACCGCCCGCCCTCCCTCCGCGCTGCACCGGCCGCGCCGCGTCCCGGCGGCTCTCGTAGCTCGCGAGTGGCGGCGGCAGCAGCCCCGAAGGCTAGGCTCGCGTAGATAAGGGGCTCGCGCCGGCCCTTCCGCAGCTCCCGGGACGCGGCCTCTGACAGGTGAAGCCGCGCGGGCGAGCGGGGCAACCGGGCTGCTCCTCGCTCTTGCGAGGAGGGCAGGGGTGTCCGCTGCCAACAGAACCTGGGATCCTGAGCGGCCGGGAAGGGAAGCCGGTGGAGCTGCCGGTTCAGGAGTCAGAAAGGTACGCCGAGCCTCGGGGTGCGGGAGAGCGCACCGGGGCCTGCCCCGGGATCTCTTTGCATTTTGAAGGACCTACGTGTGGTCTCCTTGGGTACTCCTTTCTGCAGAGGCCAGTCCCTCATTTGGGCGGAGTTGGATGCGCCCCCTTCGTGGAAACCCAGCGAATTCGCTTGGGTTCCTTGGGCAGAGAGCCCACTGATAATTGTGTATTGGTTACAGAGTGTCTGATAACATTAAAAAAAAAAAATTCGGCGGTAGTGGTGGCGAACTTGAGAGGCAATTGCTTCAGCAATTAGTTCCCCAGCGCACTGTCCATTTGTTAAGCAAATGGTGCGTTGATGGCTGGTAAATCTGGGTGAGTTTCCACGAAGTGGATTAGAGTGTCTGAAGCAACTTGTGCGCGGTGTGTGTGGGTTTCACTCGAGCCTCGGTGCTTACCGGAGCCTGCTCTAGAAATTTCATCTGCATCGGACACTTGGAGTTACCGAAAAGCCTCGCGGTGAACCTCGGGACTCTAGACAACCTGCTTCACCGACGCACCAAATCACAAACAGGATTACAATTCCCATTAGCAATCACTTTTTGCTTGGATCAGCAGCATTTCAATTTAACTGATGTTAGCTGCACGTCTGTCAAGGGGGGAACCTCTAGGAGAGCACACAGCCTGGTGTGCTGTGTGGTAGCACAGGTGTGGATACAAAAGGGAATTTTGGGGGCAGTCCTTTCTCACAGGTGGATGATCTGGCACATTGTGCTTTTGTTTTGGCGGCGCCTGTTTGATCTTTGGTGATAAGCATTTTAAATATAGGGAAAATGAAAATCTTTAGAGGATATTTATCGTTAGCCTGGTCACACCCAAGTGGCAAGGATTCTCCAAATCATACTTAAAATAAGGTTAGTTTTGCTGTTCAGTTGCAAAGTTGTGTCTGATTCTTTGCAACTCCACCGACAGCACCACCAGGCTCCTCTGTTCTCCACTATCTCCTGGAATTTGCTAAAACTCATGTTCATTGAATCTTTGATGCCCTCCAGCCATCTCGTTTTCTCCTGCCTCCTTCTCCTCCAGCCCTCAGCCTTTCCCAGCATCAGGGTCTTTTCCAATGAGTCAACTCTTCGCATACGGTGGCCAAAGTATTGTCGCTTCAGCATCGGTCCTCCCAATGGATGTTCAGAGTTGATTTCTTTTAGGACTGACCTGTTTGGTCTCCTTACCGACCAAGGGACTCTCAAGAAAAGTCAGCTCTATTCCAAGCATCATGCTAGTCACTTTCCTTAAACTGTTGCATAGTATTCACCCAGGGGATGTTACTAGCTCTGAACAGATGAGAAAGTAAGGCAGGGAAAAATGCAGGAATTTGTTCATAGGAACTGGTGGACCTGAGAGTTGAGTGTGGATATTTCTGAGTTCAGAGTCCATGCTTTTTCACTATTCCAAGTTACTGTGAGACAGTGTAAATCTGCAGATTTAATAGAAATGATGGTTCAGATTTACACATATTGAGAGTTAAAGCTGTTGTCATTTAGTTGCTACGTAGTGACCGGCTCTGGGACTCCATGGACTGTAGCCCACCAGGCTCTTCTGCCCATGGGATTTCCCAGGGGAGAATACTGGAGTGGGTTGCCATTTCCTTTTCCAAGGGATCTTCCCAACCGAGGGATCAAACTCAAAGTTTCCTGCTTGCCAGGTGGATTCTTTGCCACTGAGTCACCTGGGAAAGTCATTGTGAATAAAACGAATATTATTTTCATTCTCTTTGGGTTCTTAAACTGAGACCAGTCTGGGACAAGATGAACAGTATTTTAAAAAACAAAATTTATTAAGTGTCTTCCTTAGGATATTTTTACGGACCTAATATAGCCAAGTTGGGCAAATTAGTAAAACGTTATATATATCCTGTGTGAATTACATATTGAAGTATCAGCTGATTTTCATATTATTCAATGCTTTAATGTATTTCATCTTGATTTCTACCCATAGTTTACAGGTAAATAGAGGTCACTGTTGCCACCTAGAAAGGACTTTGTGTGAATGTATAAATCTATAACCATAGCTGAATATATATAATATTTATCTTAAAAGGTATGTCTATTTTTCCTTAAATGTCTCTCTAGAAGTATAGAATTCTCCAACATGCTTATTTAGGAGAGAATCCTAAAATACCAATTTAGCCTTTTTCGTGAATGATCCATAACAGCTCAACGGATGATTTCTTTAAGTGCATGTAAACCGCACAAGTGATTTTCAAATTAAAGTTATTATACTGTTTAGGATGAGAATGAAAATAGTACTTAGATTTTTAAATACTATCTTCTGATATGGAGAGCACTTGGTTTCTTAAAACCTTCCTTGCAATTGCTGGTAATTACCTAAGAAAATTGAGGGGTTTCACGTTGAAATTATCTTTAGGTGTAGAAGAAAGTGTTTTCTGTTGAAGAAAGGCTTTTTGCCTGTGTTGGGAGGATCAGGTAAATATTCTGCCTGGATTGTGTTTGGCACATTTCGCTCTCACCCCATCTTCCTTGTATAGAGAAATTGACAAGACACCTTGAACTTCTTAAAAGCATTTGAAGTCCTTCCTGGCTGGTGTTTATAAAACTGTGGTTGGCTTGGTTAAGATGCTGTAAGGAAGGGGCAGGATGGATGATGTTTTGGAGAAATTCACAGAACAGCCAAAGGGCCAAGGAGAAGCGTGTGCATGGGGCGTGAAAGGGGCAGTTCCAGATTTTGTGATACCTGAAAGGTAGACAGTAAGGGGATCCTCATTAAGAAAAATAATACCAAATTAGCTATGAAAGTGAATGCTTACCTAGAACGGAAAAAAATTACAAGCATTTGCTGGTGATTGCTTCCTTGTTTCTGCTGAGATCTTTTGGGGCCATTTACCAGAAAAGCTTACATAAAAATGCTTCCTGATTGCAACCTTGTCCCTGAGAACACTCAGCATCTCCTAATGAGAGGCTTGAGCTTTTGGTGTGGAGGTGTGTGGGGCGGGTGGCTGCCTATGCCAGTGAGAGACCAGAAATTGAAGCTCCCTCATCTTCAAAGTGTAGGACACCCGTTGTGGTTGGAGGCAAAGAATTAATGGTCCACTGAGCAGAGAAGCTGCTGGTTGGTGTGGGAGGGATCATGGGCTCATTGTGGTCTCAGGGCCCTTCCTTTCCAGTGAATAGCTGTGAGAGGAAGCTCCCATTGGTTCCACTTTAGTTGGTTCTCCAGGTATGCCTTTGAGTGTTGGCACCATTTACTGAAGGTTTTCTGTGTCCCATGCACTAAGGCCAGGTTCTGATTGCCGGGGAGCTCCTGGTCTCCTGGAGCTTATTTCATTGATGACAGTGTGGTGTTGGTGCCAGTTCTGAGGTCCTGATGCTTGAGCTGAGTTTGGAATCATGGGTGGAGATGCTGAGATTCAGGAAGAGTGTATGGGATGACGGCTGTAGGAAGCCCTGGAAGTTTGGACCCACACACCATCCTCCATTGATGCAGAGAAGCCTGGTAGTCAATACTTTGCCACAAGTGTTTCCAGACCAGCAGCCCCCACACCCATATACCTGCAACGAACTTGTTAAAAATGCATGTTCTCAGGCCCTATCCCAGGCCACTTGAATCAGAAGCTCTGTGTCTATGGCACAGCAGTCTGTGTTTTAAGAAGCCTTCCAGATGATTCAGGAGCATGCTATAAAGTTTGAAAACCATTGCTTTTAGTGTTTAAGATAACTAGTAGGGCATAGAATCCCTTGCGAAGACGAGAGGAGTGAGATTAGTACTCAGGTTTACATATTATTATTATTATATAACTATATTGATAGAGCACTTAGATTATGCCAGGCATTCTGATAAGAAATATTAATTCACTTAATAATCAATGCAACCCCTGATAGCAAAGAGTTGGACATGACTGAGCGACTCAACAACCACCACCACCTGAGAGCTATTATCACTCCAGTAATTTATTTAAATTTATTTGAATTTTTTTTTTTTTTTTTTACAAGGTTTGGGGGCTTCCCTGGTGGCTCAGATGATAAGAATCTGCCTGCAGTGCAGGAGACCTGGGATTGATTCCCGGTTGGAAAGATCCTCTGGAGGAGGGCATGGCAACCCATTCCAGTATTCTAGCCTGGAGGATCCCCATGGACAGAGGAGCCTGGTAGGCTACAGTTTATAGGATCTCAAAGAGTCAGACATGACTGAGTCGCTAAGCATAGCATAGCTTCCTTTTTTAAAAATTGAAGTATATAACTGATTTACAGTGTTTTGTTAGTTTCTGATGTACAGCAAAATGAGACAGTTATACATGTGATACTATATCATATTCTTTCCCATTATGGTTTATTACAGGAAGCTGAGTACAGTTCCTTGTGCCATATAGTGGGACCTTGATGTTTACTTTCTTCCCCTTGGGCTCTTTCTCATCTGCCTTTCTGTTAGCTGTTGTGATTTCCTGAGGTCCCTTCCTCTGTTGAGATGGACGTGAAGACTGCTCCATTTAAATGTGAGAAAGCTGTAGCACAGAGACAAGGGTGTTGTCCCAGGCCACACCGGTTCAGCCAGGACTCATGTGCAGGGAGTGTGGGTACAGTGCCCGCCTTCCCTCTCTGGGAAGGCCATCGCTGCCTTTTGTTTTGTGTTGGTCTTGTGGGAGAGGTCTGGAAGGCGAGCGTGGGTCTTCTTGGCATGGCCCTATTTGCCGACCACTCAGGGTTAACAAGTTTCTCTTTCGGTAACCAATTGATGAGAGAGGAAGAATGTTGTTGTCCTTCAGTCTTAGTGAAAACTTTGAAATTTCGTAAGCGAATGGACGTGATTGCATATACATGATTACTTAACGTCGAGCACCTCTTTCCCCAACTGGATGACGGGCTTCCGTGGATTTCCCCGATAGGTGGTGGTGAAAAGTGGTCTTGTTTGCTAATTCTGAGATTTGATCTGGATACTAGTGGACTCCCTCCTAGGCCACGGAGGACTTAAAGATGATGGTTTGCTTGTCCGTGAGTCTGAAAGGTGTCGAGGAGACCTGTACTTTGCATTTGCATAGTCTGTCTTTTCCTTCTGGGAAAGAAAGATCATTCTTCATGATTCTATACATTTTATCATGAAATAGCTCCAACATGTCAGGCAGCATGAAAAGACTGTGTAATTACATTATGAGTGCATGTAGCAGTGTGTGAAATGATGATTTACGTTTGGGTGTGAGCCTCGGATTAATAGGTCTTTCTATCTGTGCTTCAGAGACAGACGTCACTTTGAGCTTATGGCAGGCAGTGGAATCTAATTCTGCGAGTACTGACCGTCTTTCTCATGTGGTCATTCATGGCCATTCATGTGGTCATTTTTACCTCTTCAGTTGTGCTCAGCATTCATTTAGGTGCTGGAGGGAAATACAGTGGTGACCAGCCAGACACCATCACTGCAGACTAGCAGAAAAGCCCTTGGGTGACCGGAGTTAGATGCCCTAATTCTGGCAGTGAGTTGTTAGGAGAGGAGTTAAGAAATTGTCAAAGTTCAGAAGTGGATATATGTGGCATGGTTTAAGGCAGTAGGGAAGCAGTAGTTTGGAAGGATCTGAGAGAGATCTAGGAGATTACAGAGGTAACCAGGTGGATGTGGATGATGAGACGGGTTGTCAGGGCTGAGATCTGTGTCTTGGGCCCCTAGGATGGTGCCAGGAGCATTGGACAGGACTAGAGAGGACTGTTTTCTACAGAATAATGGGTGTTGTAAGTTTGAAATGTGTGGATGACTCCAAGATATTTGGGTAGACAGATGGAATAATGCAGCTGATATGAGAACTGAATAATTCAATGGATGGAATAATATCAACAGCTGAATATGTTCTCTCTCGAGGACAGTGGGGAGAAGACGTTCAGGGGAGAACGTGGGCATTTCTCCTGGGTGGGCGGGATAGCAATTCACTCCACTTCCTTTGATGTGGAATACGATCAAGGTTTACCTCCGCACATTCTTTCCAGGGTGGAGGTGAATCCTCCACTCCCTCTGGCCTTTTGCATGTTTGATACCTGAGCTCTACTCAGGCTAGAGTGGGAGGGAGGAGGCCCTCACTGTGGAAAAGCAGGCTGGGTGGGTGAGGGATACAGATTTTCAGCCCATCTTACTGTTATAAGTTATTTAAATGACTTACCATCTTTCCTCTTAATTTGTTATGCTGTGTTGTTAAAAACAGTCATTTATCATTTATGTATATCATGTTTATTGTAAATGACTTGTATCATGTGGGTAGGCCGTATATATACATGGGGCTTCCCAGGTGGTGCAGTGGTAGAGACTCCACCAGTCAATGCAGGAGACATAGGAGATGTGGGTTCAATCCCTGGGATGGGAAGATCCTCTGGAGGAGGAAGTGGTGACCCACTCCAGTACTCTTGCTTGGAAAATCCCTTGTACAGAGAGCCTGTTGGGCTATAGTCCATGGGGTTGCAAAGAGTCATACACATACATACACATACACATAGGTCATTTGTATATCTTATGTAGATTTCCCAGGGCTGTTTTGTAGCTGCTATAGATGTTACAAGATTCCTTTTTTTTGTATAGAAGATGTAGGTTTTTCTAGGTGCTCAGAGTTAAGTGGAAGGCTTGTTTAAAACATGTGTTAGAAAGTAGCTGGAATACATATTTGTTCTTTTATCCAAAAGCTGTGTATCATGTTTTCTATGTGCTAAAATTTTCCCTGTGAATAGAACAGAGAGCTTCTTGTCTCTTTAGAGCCTAGATGGGAAGTCAGGCAGCTTGACAGGTGAATACTCAAGCCCTCCCTTGTAGCTCAGTTGGTAAATAATCTGCCTGCAATGCAGAGAGACCTAGGTTCAATTCCTGGGTTGGGAAGATCCCCTGGGGAAGAAAATGGCAACCCATTCCAGTATTCTTGCCTGGGAAATCCCATGGACAGAGGATCCTGGAGGGCTACATGGGGTTGCAAGGGTCGGCACAACTTAGTGATGAAGCCACCACCAGGTGAGGGTGAGGCGTGGGGTGGGGTGGGGTGGGGTGGGGTAGGGTAGGGGTTATTGGAGACAAGCAGTGAAGGGTGGCCTCCAGAGGCAGGACTGCCAGCACTTTGCTGGAGGAATGGGCAGGCACATCAGCCTGGAGGAAGATTTGGAAAAAAGAGATTGTTTGG
>SJYC01090852.1:0-19540 GCA_006408675.1 Madoqua kirkii | reverse complement strand
TGTGAGATGAGTGCAATTGTGTGGTAGTTTGAGCATTCTTTGGCATTGCCTTTCTTTGGGATTGGAATGAAAACTGACCTTTTCCAGTCCTGTGGCCACTGCTGAGTTTTCCAAATTTGCTGGCATATTGAGTGCAGCACTTTCACAGCATCATCTTTCAGAATTTGAAATAGCTCAACTGGAATTCCATTACCTCCACTAGCTTTGTTCATAGTGATGCTTCCTAAGGCCCACTTGACCTCGAATTCCAGAATGTCTGGCTCTAGGTGAGTGATCACACCATCGTGGTTATCTGGGTTTGAAGATCTTTTGTGTATAGTTCTTCTGTATATTCTTTCCACATTCTCTTAATATCTTCTGCTTCTGTTAGGTCTATACCTTTTCTGTCCTTTATTGTGCCCATCTTTGCATAAAATGTTCCCTTGGTATCTCTAATTTTCTTGAAAAGATCTCTAGTCTTTCCCATTCTCTTCTTTTTCTCTATTTCTTTGCATTGATCACTAAAGAAGGCTTTCTTATCTCTTCTTACTATTCTTCGGAACTCTGCATTAAAATGGGTACATCTTATATATTGTTTCAGGACCTTGTTAAAAAGCTTTTGCAGAAGTTGCCTTCCATATTTTAGGCCTGTTGAAACAAGTAGACTTTCTCTGAAATTTCTTTCACTCTCTTTAATCTCAGGTGAGCTGGCACAGAGATATTTAGCTTTAGCCAAGAATGAGAAAGAAGCTTCCCAGAAAGCTTCCTGTGTTACTATTTGAACCAGAAGAGATAGCAGAACTGAAAAGGTGCATGGCAAATTGTTTTTTACATGTCATGAACTCTGTGTGTGAGACACACACATATAAAAGTTTAAACACGAGAGGCCTAGCCCTGGTCATTAGAACAGCTTAGTGTTGAGTTACTCTGTTAATTACTTCTTTTCCAGCTTCCAGTCTTATGTCCTGTTTGGCTTTATCACCATAACCTCAAGATCCTAAGTCACTAATTTATTGCTTAGTTTTAGGGTTCATTGGCCAATATGTGCCTTTTCATTGATAGTGGTTTTTTTTTTTTTTTTCTTGAATGGAAGATGTGTTTGGCTTTTCCTAGCTTTTAGGACATAGAGGCTCAGCTGCTGTATTTCATTTAATGCACCAGCAGCCTGCCATTGCTGAGTTCTGTTAGGTGGCAGCATTATTTTATTTATTCTAATCCTGTCAGGGACCCTCCTAGGTAACGTGCGTATGTGCTCAGCTGTGTCCGACTCTTTGCAATTTTTTTTTTTTCTTTCTTGAATGGAAGATGTGTTTGGCTTTTCCTAGCTTTTAGGACATAGAGGCTCAGCTGCTGTATTTCATTTAATGCACCAGCAGCCTGCCATTGCTGAGTTCTGTTAGGTGGCAGCATTATTTTATTTATTCTAATCCTGTCAGGGACCCTCCTAGGTAACGTGCGTATGTGCTCAGCTGTGTCCGACTCTTTGCAACTCCACGGACTATCGCTCACTGGGCTCCTCAGTCCATGGGATTCTCCAGTGGTTTGCCATTTGAATACTGCAGTGGTTTGCCATTTCCTACTCCAGAGCATCTCCCCAACCCAGGGATGAAACCCACACCTTTTGGGTCTCCTGCATTGCAGGTGGATTCTTTGCTGCTGAGCCGCCTGGGGAGCCCCTCCTAGGCAGGGGTCATCCCTGTCTAATAGAAGAAAGCGCTGAGACTCAGAGAAGCCCAGGACCACCCACCAGGATGGAATCTTTCCTTTTTCCCCAATTATTCCATTCCACCCAGTGCTTTCAGCCATTCTACTCTGCCTCGCTTCCCAGTGAAGCTGTTTAATCACAAGACTAGAGTCTGTTCTGAATAGGACTCCAGGAATTTCCCTGCATCCTGGGATTGGAAGCAGCTGGTCCTCTCATCCCAGGGTGAAGGCAGAGTGGAAGCCTTTCACCTCAGAGGCTGCTTTCTGCGCAGCCATGAGGCCCTGGAATTCTGCTAGACCCTCTTCTGAGGATGGATTTGACATGGTTTGATAAATACACCCCTTCAGAGCAGTTTCTTGCCCAATGATCAAAGCTGGATATTTTGAAAGGGTGTCTCTCCTTTATCTGACTCAAGTGATGCATAAAACACGAAACTGATTTGTGGAGTAAAGCACATTGTCTCTTCCACTAAACACCTTGCATCATTCCTGAATGTTCACAGGAGAACTGCCTCCTGGTGTTGTGTTTATAAATTGATGTGAGCTTTTAAATACATGCAGATGTTGACATTTCACAATGTGGATAAAATTCTTGCTGAGCAAGTGATTGATTTTTTTTTGTTACTCATTAGTTCTTTTCTAAGCATTAGGTGCATTTGTCAAATAGATGGGAAACTGGAGTGACTTGTGCTGGACATTCTGCTTGTGCCCCTGGGGGCTTCTGACCCACCACCTAGGTACCCCCCTCTAGTGGACGTTGAGTCTGTGGCCTCGTGGGGTGCAGTAGCAGCTGATGCCGTTGATTTGGTGGCAGTTGGAATGGAGAGGGCGTAAGGAGGACTCCCTAGCACCCTGCAAACTGAAGTCCTGTGCACAGCGTCCTGTGCTTTTGAACAGAACACTCAGCAAGGTCATCTGCATTCATTCCAGTAGGAAGCCGCACCAACGTTCATATATATCAGGAAAGATAGGTTGGCGCTTTGGTTAAACTGTTTTTTGTTTTTTTTAATGCAGATTTTGCTGACCAGTTCTGGATGTCTTGTCAGTGTGCTTTTGGTAGTTTTCTGGTGTAATGACATCCTGAATCCAGCCAGGTGGAAAACCAACAACCTTGCCTTGAAATGTTGTTTTTTTGGTAATGGCTATGAGTCAGGCCAACTCAGTGAGAACTTATAAAGCACTGGTTTTATTGTTGCTTTTAATGTTGTGTGATAAAGCATGGTGTGAAACAGTGTAGAGCAAAACCTCTTTTACATACACATATATATTTACCCTGTTCCTATGTGCAGAGAGATGAGTGAACTTCCCCGGTAGCTCAACATGGTAAGGAATCTGCCTGCAATGCAGGAGGTGTGGGTTTGATCCCTGGGTCAGGAAGATCCCCTGGAGAAGGAAATGGCAACCCACTCCAGTATTCTTGCCTGCAGAATCCCATGGACAGAGGAGCCTGGTGGGCTAGAGTCCACGGGGTCGCCAACAGTCAGACACAACTAGGCACAGCAGCCCACAGTGTATGAATGTGTGTGTGTGTACTTTTTGTTGTTTTGGAGATGAGCACTAGAGACTTACTAGCAGTTGCTTTATGGAAATGGTCTAGCCGGGGCTGAGTCACTTTTCATTACATGCCTCTCTGCACGATTACAATTTCTTAAAGGCACGTGTGGGAAAAATATCCCCATGATTAATTGGATGGTGAGATGATAGGTCTTTTATTAATGTATCTCACATGTCATTAAAACTCCTTGGACATGAGAATATTAAAAATACTTTGAATTTGTTTAACATTTTAAAGCTACTAAAAAGTCTTTAGTATCTTTTGTTAGATTTTATCAGCCAAACATCTTCTCCGTTAGAAATCCAGAAACATTACAGTGTCTGGTAGTTGAAATGATTAAGCAGAGAAAAGTTTTAAAAATTCTTACCTACTCAGCCTTCCTGGAAGCCACTCTGATGTTTGTGGGACTTCGTCATCTCCAAAGCTTGGACTCATTATTTTTAAATGGAGATGAAAATACTTACCTTGGACTGCTGTGATGCTTAATAATAATAATCCCTGAAGAGTGCTTTGTGAATAATAAGTACTTTATAAATTCCTCTTAGGGCTTCTCTGGTGGCTCCGTGGTAAAGAATCTGCCTGCCAATACAGGAGACATGGGTTCGATCCCTGGGTCAGAAAGATCCTCTGGAGAAAGGAATGCCAGCCTATTCTAGTCTTCTTGCCTGGGAAATCCCATGGACAGGGGAGTCTGGTGGGCTACAGTCTCATAGGGTGCAAAGAGTCAGGTTTAGCAACATTTAGTTGCTAAATGTTGTGTAGCAATTAAACGACAACAGCAGCAAATTCCTGTTATTCAAGGAAAAGAGGAAGTCTGGCTGCTTGGTAATGAGTAAGCCTGCAGAGGTTTGCGTGAGTGAGTGCCCACTGTTACGGGAGCTTTTACCTGAAGATCAGACCCCTTTACAGGTGATGTTTTATTCTACATTTTCTTCCAACCAGAATAAGAGCAAGAGGAGAGCAGGCAGGAAGCAGGAATAGGAGCTGCTGCTAAATGACAATATTTCAAACAATACCTGGAGACACATCTTAGGGAGCAGCAAAATTTATCCAACTCAGTCTTTTTTTATCCAACTTGAGGCCATTCTCTTTAGAGATAAGACATCACTTTTCCTTTAAAAAAGTTTTTTGGACGTTTAGTTTCACTTTTAAGATATTTTTTCCTTTTGCATTTTTAATTAAGTCTTTGGAGCAGAAAGTGGATATTGGCCATGTACACGTTCTATTGATTGTGCTGGATTTAGCATTTTCTTGGTGATTATGGTATGATTTGATGAAAGCCCAGCCACTCCTGGGGACAACCTGACAGTGTTTCGTAAATATATATGGATGAAAGAATACCTTGGACGGCTGTCTTTGGAAGGTGACAGCTAATCAATGGCTTTATTGAATTTACATGGCTACATTTCTAGTTGCAGAAAAAAAGAAAGAAAAAAGGATTATCCATGATTTCCTGTTTATATAGGGCAAGAGAGAAAATAGGAGTGGTTCCAAGTTTCATAAAACTTAGCTCCTTAGAGAGTCAAGACCCATCTTTGCGAAAAGATTATTAGTAATGCCCTCTTGGGAGCAAAGAGGATTTTCTTTTTTTTAAAGGCAGGTGAGGTCTGTTGGGCTGATGGAGAGGGAACATGTGAGCGAGTCTGGAAGGATGGAGAGGCAGTGGCCCTGAGAGGCTTGCAGAGGTCTCCAGGAGACCTCTCACTGTTGGTCTCTGCTCCTTCATAGTCTCAGTTCAGTTCAGTCGCTCAGTCGTGTCCTACTCTTCGAGACCCCATGAACTGCAGCACGCCAGGCCTCCCTGTCCGTCACCACCTCCTGGAGTTCACTCAGATTCACATTCATCAAGTCAGTGATGCCATCCAGCCATCTCATTCTCTGTCATGCCCTTCTCCTCCTGCCCCCCAATCCCTTCCAGCATCAGAGTCTTTTCCAATGAGTCAGCTCTTCGCATGAGGTGGCCAAAGTACTGGAGTTTCAGCTTCAGCATCATTCCTTCCAAAGAAATCCCAGTGCTGATCTCCTTTAGGATGGACTGGTTGGATCTCCTTGCAGTCCAAGGGACTCTGAAGAGTCTTCTCCAGCACCACAGTTCAAAAGCATCAATTCTTCGGCGCTCAGCCTGCAATTTGACTGAAGGACCCTTTGCAACGCTGCTTGTTTTAGGACTGGACACTGTGAGGCAGGAGGTGAAGTGACAGAGACTAGGGGGCAAGGTGGTGTCAAGGTCAGGAACGTGGAGCTGGGCCTCTGGACCTGAGTCTTGGCTCTGCTCTGTGTTGGCTTTGTGATGCTGGGAAGTTACTTAAACTCTCTCTTCAGTGACAGAGGCTTCTAATAGTACTTACTGCCGTGGCAGTCCAAGCATGGGCAGGAAAAGAATTTCCAGCCCTAGAGCATTTCAGCAGGGAATGAGTTTATTAAGAACAAAGAGCAGAGATAATATGGGCACTGAGAGCGTAGCCTGCTGATCTCCTGACAGGCAAGGGAGATGCTTTGTGTGTGTAAGTGTGTGTGTGTGTGTGTGTGTGTGCGTGTGTGTGTGCGTGTGTGTGTGTGCGCGCGCGCGCGTGTGAGCTTAGTGATGTCTAAATCTTTGTGACCTCAGGGACTATAGTCCATGGGATTTTCCAGGCAAGAATTCTGGAGTGGGTTGCCATTTTCTCCTTTAGGGAACCTGCCCACCTCAGGGATCATACCTGCATCTCCTTGCATAGCCAATTTTTATAGCCTCCAGATTAAGAAAATTCCTCCTGGAAGGGTGGCGTTAAGTGATCGGTTAAGACACTATAGGGTGACTGCCGGCATGGGCACTTTTGCCTTATTTGGAAACTTGCTGGTGATGATTGAGGAGCTTTTAGCAGAGGTTACAGAAAGACTCAGTTCCTGAGATGACCTTGGTTCTGGGCTCCACTCCTGTGACCTTGGGACAGGACTCCACACCTCCACTATAGGGCTGTGAGGATTAAATAACAGTATACTTAAAGCGTTTGGTACACGATGTCTGCGGCACCTAATGCCCCACGTACTCCTCGTGGAGTAGCTACAGCAGCTGCTAGTGCTGCTGTTTTTATAACACCGATGATCGCTCAGTCACGTCCAACTCTTTGTGACCCCATGAACTGTAGCCCGCCAGGCTCCTCTCTCCATGGAATTCTCCAGGCAAGAATACTGCAGTGGGTTGCCATTTCCTCCTCCAGGGGATCTTCCTGACCGAGATCGAACCCACGTCTCCTGTGGCTCCTGCATTGGCAGGCAGATTCTTTACCACTGAGCCACCTGGAAGCCTAACACTGATGGTGGGGAGGCTCATTTTAGCTGAAATGAACCAGAAGGTGTCCTGTTTGCCCTTCTTAATAGAACCTCAAAGTCGCTTCATATTTAAAAATGCACTTGCATCTGTTAGCTCCGTGGGAAGACGGGTTTGGGTATTTCTGATCACTCCAAGCCTTTTCCTAGCTAATGTCCTAGTAAATGAGTTGCATAGTACATGGGTTGAGAAACTACAGAAAATTGGGAACGTTCACTTGGGAATTATTGATATAAGCTGCTATATAATAGTGGGCACTTCATGGAGCTGACACTGGCATTGATGGAATCAGAGTGGTGGGGAAAATCGATGTCGCCTTTTTAAAAGATAGATGGTTTTAATATTGATAATAGTGTTCTTTACCTTTTCATTTGAGAGATGCTGCTATAATGGAATGCTTTATAAATACTAATGTGCACTGACTGCATTTTGAGAGTGAGCGGTCCCTTTGGGTATTTTGAGACAAAAGGTTCTATGATCTGGGCAAATGTCTCTGTAATGCACAACGAAGAGATGTAGAAATATATTCTTCAAATAAAGAATGTTTCACATGAGTGTGGGAAACAGTCATTAATCTGTCTTTTAAAAACCTTTTTTAGAGAGTTTTTTAATATTAACAGTCCTGCTTTGAGCTAGATTTTATTTTTAAAGTTGAAGTATAGTTGTTTTATTATACAACAAGAGCTGACTCACTGGGGAAAAAAAAAAACAACAACCCTGATTCTGGGAATGACTGAGAGCAAGAGAGAAGAGGGTGACAGAGGATGAGATGGCTGGATGGCATCATAGACTCAGTGACGTGAGTTTGAGCAAACTCCAGCAGATAGTAAAGGACAGGGAAGCTTGGTGTGCTACAAACCATGGGGACTTAAAGAGACGTGACTTAGTGACTGAACAACAACAACAAAATTATGTTAGTTTTTAGGTGTGTAGCAAAGTGATTCAGGTATGCGTATGTATGTATCAATTCTCTTCCCTTACAAGTTATTACAAAATCTTGAGTATAGTTCTCTGTGCAATGTTCTTTGCTGTTTATCTATTTTAAATATAGTAGTATGTAAATGTCAATCCCAAACTCTTAATTTATCCGTCCTTAAAAATCTTCATCAGCAAGGAACCGGCTCGGTGCTTGGCGTGTGCATGTATGTGTATGTATGTTATGAGTTTTAATTCATTTTCAACAGTTTTCCTCACTTGATTTGGACATTGGGATTAGTTCAGAGATGATTAGGTGCACATACATCCGTTCCTCACAAACGCATCTTGGAAGCCTCACTTGTTATCTTTACTTGATCCTGACATGCTGGGGGGCCACTGTCTCCAAGAGCCTCAGGATTAAGAGGCATCTTAGATGACTGAAATCCAAATATTGATGGGAAGAGACGAAGGGGGCTGGGTTTGCAGGCTTTTGTAGTCATGCCCAGTGGTCGGATCTTGCAGTTCTTGGTTGAGGGTTTCAGAGATGAGTTACGTGGGCTTCACCCTGTGGTGGAGCTCAGGGGCTTCATTGTAACTTGCTGGCTGTGATTTTATAAAGTGAATAGACAGTGGATCATTCCGTTATGAAATGAGTGGGGAAAGCCAGAGACGCCGTGCACGCTCTCCCTCTCAGCAAGGTGACGCCTGGCTCTCTAATGAGGCTGTGTCGGGACTAGTGGTGGTTACCGAATTAACCATCTGTATACGGTACAGGAACCTGCTAACACGCCTTATCACAGAGCAATAAATATATTGCCTAATGTTATTTAATTAGTGATTAAACATGTATTAAAGAACTTAAAAGCACTTTGAGACTTTTCAGGTTGCAGGAGTATACTGGTCTCTAGGCGGCCATAGAGTTCTGGAAAATATTCATTCAGGATACAGTAGAAGGAGTTTCCCTCTAAGGCCCTCCGTCCCTCCTTCCCTTCCTTCCTTTTTTCCTCCCATCCATCCGTCCAGACTTAACTGCCCTGTGCCAGGTATTGTGCTGAAGATGCAGATGCGGACTTGGCCAATACAGCCCCATCAGAGGACTTAGTTATGGTCGGGGAGTGGGAGGTGGACTAGGGAGACTAAGTGAGCAAACTGATGAGATGATCTTGATGATCAAGGCCAAGCTGAATGTCAGGTGTGACAGAGATTATGGTACAGAAATGAAACTTTATACCAGAGGGTCAGGGTCAGGCTTGTAAGGAAGTGATGCTCTCCATCTGGAACCTGAAAGGGCCAGTGTTTGATAAGTGGGGAGAATAGATTAGATTATTGCCCCAAAAGCACAGGCTTCCTAGACCTTCAGCCTAAATGTTTCAATTCAGTTCAGTTGCTCAGTCATGTCCAGCTTTTTGTAACATCATGGATTGTACCACGCCAGGCTTCCCTGTCCATCACCATCTCCTGGAGCTTGCTCAAACTCATGTCCATCCAGTCGGTGATGCCATCCAACCATCTCATCCTCTGTATCCGTTTCTCCTCCTGCCTTCAGTTTTTCCCAGCATCAGGGTCTTTTCCAAGGAATCACTTCTTTGTATCAGGTGGCCAAAGTATTGAAGCTTCAGCTTCAGCATCAGTCCTTCCAATGAATATTCAGGACTGATTTCCTTTAGGATAGACTGGTTGGATCTCCTTGCAGTCCAAGGGACCCTCAAGAGTCTTCTTCAGCACTCAGCTTTCTTTAGAGTCCAACTCTCACATCTATTGATGACTACTGGAAAAACCATAGCTTTGATTAGATGGAACTTTGTTGGCAAAGTAATGTTTCTGCTTTTTAATATGCTGTCTACGTTGGTCATAGCTTTTCTTCCAAGGAGTGAGCATCTTTTAATTTCATGACTTCAGTCACTGTCTGCAGTGATTTTGGAGCCCCCCCAAATAAAGTCAGCCACTGTCCACTGTTTCCCCATCTATTTGCCATGAAGTGATGGGACTGGATGTCATGATTTTCGTTTTTTGAATGTTGAGTTTTTAAGCCAGCTTTTTCACTCTCCTCTTTCACTTTCATCAAGAGGCTCTTCGGTTCCTCTTTGCTTTTTGCCATAAAGGTGGTGTCATCTGTGTATCTAAGGTTATTGATCTTTCTCTCAGCAATCTTGATTTCAGTTTGTGCTTCATCCAGCTCTGCATGGTGAACTCTGCATATAAGTTAAATAAGCAGGGTGACAATATACAACCTTGACGTACTCCTTTCCCGATTTGGAACCAGTCTTGTTCCATATCCTGTTCTAGCTGCTGCTTCTTGACCTGCATACAGATTTCTCAGGAGGTGGGTCAGGTGGTATTCCCATCTCTTTAAGAATTTTCCTCAGTTGCTGTGATCTACACAGTCAAAGGCTTTGGCGTAATCAGTAAAGCAGAAGTAGATTTTTCTCCTAAGTCTTTGCTACTCCCATTTTCCCCCTTGATCTGCTTCTGCAGCGTTCTCTTCATCAGGGTATTCGTGTTAACACCTGCTAAAACTGAACGTTGTGGAAATGCTGACCTCTCCCGGGCCAGATGTTCTCCATGGGTTGGTGAGGTTTCCTCTTGGCACACAACCCATGTCGACTGAACTTTGCCCTGAGTAAGAGCTCTTCTGTTTACTCTTCTATTATCCCAGCTGGTTCGTGAGCCCAGAGTTTACTTGAACTTTCCTCCCGTGGCTAATCCATGTGCGATTTCACCTGTGCCTTTAGCTTTCTGTAAATAACACACGAGCCTGCCTTGTTCTCACATGGTCAAGATTCTGCCCCCGGGTGTTAAGACACCTGCTGGAAATTAGAGCTTCCTCTTTTTTTTCAGCCTCTTTTCAACTGTGGATTATTTTTAGCCTTTTTCTATTTTTTTCCAAAGTTTGAATTGTCCTGTACATTTATAGAAACGAATGAAAGCAGCCAGTGAGGCGTTGCATGGGTTCAAGTGTCTGTATCAAGAAACCCTTATGGTCAGGGAGCTCGCTGAGTGATGTCAGCCCTGCCCCTGTGGCTTGAGCTGGTTCTCTGTGTTTCTTGTTGATTAAGTACAGGACAGTACCATTTGCTCCTTTACGATAGAAGAGAATGGTTATACAGATTCATAACCTTGTAGGAAAGCAGACATTTATTAAATAAAATATTAACCCCAGACTTAGGTGGTGCTCAAGCCATGTGCTTTGTAAACAGATGTTTACTTGGGCTCTTCTCTCTTTGAAGGCTTCTGTGCTATGTACAGGCCAAACATTAGAACATTTTATTGCAAACAAATAGGAATTGGGTTTACCTGGTGGCTCAGATGCTAATGAATCTGCCTGCAGTGCAGGAGACCTGGATTCGATCCATGAGTTGGGAAGATCCCCCTGCAGGAGGGCATGGCAACCCACTCCAGTATTCTTATCTGGAGAATTCCATGGACAGAGGAGCCTGGTGGGCTACAGTCCATAGGGTTGCAAAGAGTCGGACATGACTGAAGTGACTGAGCAGGTAGGCACGCACAAGTAGGAATTACAGCCACCTAATAATAAGGCAGATTAAGTAGATGTCTGTTCTGATTTCAGAGCACGTGTCTGTGCCGTGTCAGTGAAGCGACTGTGTTCATTTTTAAGAGTTTAGTTTTAGAATATTGAAAACGGTCTGCCTGGACTTCTCTATATTATTATCTTATCTAATTAGTTAGATAAGAACTCATTAGCTATGTCATGTTTTGAGTTGCCAAGGCCTCTTGAGTTAGTTGTTGCGCAGGGAGCCATAGAATACTCTTGGTCCTTCTACAGAATCCATGTTTTTGATGTTAGTGCCGAGACGGAGTTGGCGAATCACTGGCATGGAGCCGCTGCTCCCCTTCCGAAACCCAGGGCAGGTGTTCCTGCTGTTGACACCGAGCCTCAGCATCCTTTGCAATGACAGCTCTCTGGCAGCTGCCATCAATTGATCTGAGCTGCTCATCAGAAGCCTAGCTGTCATTCGAGATAATTTAGGATTGATCTTTTCCTTTATGTTGGGGAAAACCACACACGGACGCACACAACCATGAAATAAATATGTTGTACATGCTTTCATGTGGATTGCACAGACAGCAGGATGTCAATACTAAAGTGAACACAGACTAAACATTTATGGAGAAAGCAAGTATTCTCTGCATCGAAAAAGTGAGCCTTTAACAGTTTTTCTATAAGTATGGACTTCTGGCCTAGTCCACACTGAATATATCATTTTCTCAGGCTGCAAACATAGGTTAGGTACAATTTCAGAGTTTGTGTTTTCCATTTAAACTTATATCATAAATCATTTTCCAGGTGGTTACATAGATCAGAGAATTAATCTTTACTGGTGGCATTGATGAAGAATAGTGGTTCATATTTCTATTCACCATGTGTGTGTATCTCTACAAATATATGACTGAAATAATATGTATTCTGTGCTAAATGCCCTGGGCTTGTAGTACATTTATATTTTATATCAATGTGACTGTCACCTGATGCAAACTGTGCATTCTATTCTTTACCTGTGATCAAGGGGTAATTTAAAATTTCATGCGGCGAGCATGCATAGGGAGTTAGTAGAGAAAGATATGAACTATGTGTTTTTGTGTGGATTTTCTTTAATATAGTGTGAATCTAAACACGCATTAAGGCAAATTGCTGGGGTCTTTAAAGAACTGACCCTGTGGAATAACCTTGCAAACAAATTGAGGTGAATTTATACCCTATGATGGGGCCTGGGAGTTGTGTATTTTCCCTTTTATTAGCGCAGGGAGGGTCTTTATATCTGAGTTGTATTAAATATCATGAGCTCTGCATGATGGTGCCACTCACAGAACAATTGTAAAATTAAAGGAAATGTGGCCTGAAACAAAGCATTTGATTTTTATGCCTATTTATAGAATCTAGCATGAAGGGAACCAGAGAGCAAAACTGACAACAGAGTCCAACAATTTTAGTATAAAGTGATCCTTTGTGGGGAAAAAGGCTATCGTCACTGTGTGATAATGAATGTGAACTGATGTTCAGTATTTATGGAGAAGCAGAAAATGTCCCTGTAGTCAAGTTTTAGCAAGTGTCTTATCCAAGTTAGAAGCTATATGTTGATATTGATACACTGACATAGTAAACATGACTATGGAAATTTACTTGCAAATAGTGGCCTCTGGGTGACTTTTGTTTGACAGTGTGTGGAAATTTCACATAGATATTTGGGCTGGGAGCATCTCTTGAAAACTCAGAGTGTCAGCATATCCCTTGGCCGCAGTGAGGAGGGCCTTTGGTCGGGGAGTCCTGTCCTTTCTCTAGCTTGCCTTGTCCTCCACCACAGCTCACCTGCCTGCATTCCTGTTCTTCTTCTGTGACCTCCATGATCACCGGAAATTTTGACCCTGCTACAGAAACACGTGTCTATTTTACCTAATATATCCTCTCAAAAGGTGTCATTTTATGGATCCATATATCCACTCCCTCCAAGCTTAAAAATCAATTTTATAACTAACTTAAAAATTTTTAATAGTCAGAAAATATACAAACATAAGATTTACCTCCCTAACCATTTCTGAGTAAACAGGTCAGTGGCATCAAGTACATTCATGCTATGCAACCATCACTGCCATCTGTCTCCAGAACTCTTTTCACCTTGCAGAACTGAAACTCTGTACCCATTCCACAACCGCTTCCCGTCTTTTCCTCTCCACAGACCTTGGACACCGCCACCATTCTGCTTTCTGTTTCTCTGAATTTAACTACTTCAGGTACCTCGCTGCTGCTGCTGCTGCTGCTGCTGCTGCTGCTGCTGCTGCTGCTGCTGCTGCTGCTGCTAAGTCGCTTCAGTCGTGTCCGACTCTGTGCGACCCCATAGACGGCAGCCCACCAGGCTCCCCTGTCCCTGGGATTCTACAGGCAAGAACACTGGAGTGGGTTACCCTTTCCTTCTCCAATGCCTTACATAAGTGGAATCATGCAGTATTTGCCCTTTTGTGACTGGCTTATTTCACTTAGCATAATGTCCTCAAGGTTCACTGATGTTTTAGCATCTGTCAAAATTTCCTTCCTTTTCCAGGCTGAAGAATTTTCCTCAATGTGCTTTTCCATTCAATCAGCTGAGGGACAGTTGGGTTATCCATCTTTTGGCTATTGCTAATGATGCTGCTCTGAAGGTGATTGAACACATGTCTCTTCAAGTATCTGCTTTCACTTTTTTCAGATATATTTTCAAAAGTGGAATTGCTGGAACCAATGGTAATTCGGCGTTTGATGTTTTTGAGGATGTTTTGATGTTTCCTGTACTATATAGAAACAGTTCCACTGTTCTGCAGCAGTGGCCATGGATTCCAACTTCCCTAGATCCTCGCCAAGACTTGTTATTTCTATTCTTTTTAAGTAGTGGCCATCCTACTGGGTGTGAGGTGGTGTTTCTCTATAATTTTGATTTGCATTTCCCTAAGAATTAAAGATGGCTTAAAGGTTGACTGTACGTGTGAGGAATGACCTTCTGAGTTATCATTGAAAGAAAATTACCTGGTGAATCAAAAGAACTGGATACTAGCCAAATCTCTAGCCTAATTAGCCATCTGACCTTCAGTTCCGTTTAACAAATGTTAATTGGGCCTCTGCCAAGTGCTGATGCCAATGGAGGAGAAAAATAAATCACAGTTTTCCCATTCATGCCTCTGGTTTATAAGTTTTCTTGGCTCTGAAAGTAAAACAGTGGGGATCTTTGTGATTCTGAAGTTTCTAACCTGTGATCTAAGGATGTAAGTATCACTCAGGGTGTCTTCAGGTTAGGTAGTGTTGCCTGCCATCAAAATAAGATAGGAAAACTATAATGTAGAGGGGGAAAGGAAGTTGTGAAATTTTTGAGGGGGTCTCTGGTTAAAACCTGAATTTGTATTTTTATAACTTTCACTTAGTTTTACGAGTCTGATGTTTGAAAATTTAACCTGTTTTCGTCAAATGATGCTGTTTATTACATTGTCCCTGGCATAATGTGCTGTGTGTTTGCTAAGTCACTTCAGTCGTGTCTGACTCTTTGTGACCTTGTGGACTGTAGCCTGCAAGGCTCTTCTGTCCATGGGATTCTCCAGGCAAGAATACTGGAGTGGGTTGCCATGCCTTCCTCCGGGGAATCTTCCTGACCCAGGGATTGAACCTGCATCTCTTAGATCTCTTGCATTGGCAGGTGAGTTCCTTATGACTGGCACCACCTGCGAATCCCCCACTGGCATAATACTGCAAAAAACGTCTCTCCTCTTCACAGCACAGCTTCTCAGGAGGGTGCCTCTTGTCACCCTCCCAAGGAAGGCTTTCTCAGCTCTGCCTTCTGGTGTCTGTGTCTCCGAGGGGTCTGTGTACATGTACTCAGTGCCTCAGTCTTAGCCGACTCTTTGCGACCCCATGGACTCTAGCCCACCAGTTTGTGGACAGCCCACGATTCTGTCCATGGAATTTTCCAGGCAAGAATGCTGGAGTGGGTGGCCATTCCTTCCTCCAGGGGAATCTTCCCAGCCCAGGGTTCAAACCTGTGTCTCCTGGTGGCTTCTGCATTGCAGGCAGATTCTCTGCAAGCTGAGCCCAACAATGGATGCTGCTTAGCTTTCTTCAGATTACTTCTCTGAAATATTTGAAATGGCTGGTCATTCCCTCTTTGAAACTGTTCCCTCTTTCAGCTTCTTTGATTTTGCTCCCTCTTCCTGCCTGACTCTCTTGTACCTCTCTGGGGAGTGCTCAGCTTGTGTTGTGAATTCTCTTTTCTCTGTGCTGCTGTTGAAAATATGTGACCCCTATGGTAGTGTCCTTAGTTCTGTTTCCTTTTTACTTTATGCACTGGCTTGGGAGCGGGGGAGGATTCCTATCTTCCTCGGATTCTTTTCTTTCTTTTTAAGATAATTTGATTGCTTGCTTTCTTGGCTGTGCTGGGTCTTCCTTGCGTGTGGACTTTTCTCTAGCAGTTCAGGGGCTTCCTATTGTGGTGGTCCCTCCTGTAGTGGAGCACGGGCTCCAGGGTACACAGGCTTCGGCAGTTGTGGCACATGGGCTTAGTTGCTGCTCGGCATGTAGAATTCCCCAGACCAGGGATCGAACCCTTGTCCTCGGCGTTGACAGGTGCATTCTTTACCACTGAGCCACCAGGGAAGCACCTGTCCTCCTCATTTTTATCCAAACCTTGTTCTTAAAGTCTTAAGTTTGGACAACCAGTTGGGCTATTTAGTCTGTCTCTAGTCTGATAACTTGTCAGTAGAACATATTCAGTGTGGAATTCATCTTGTTTTCTGCAAATGGCTCTCGTTCTTTGTGTTCACTGGTAGTTTCCACTGGATTCCCTGGGGCCAGTCAACACATTTTTCACATCTGCTTTTGCCTCACTCCTACCTACCCAACTCATGGAAGCAACAGGCCACATAATTCACCTTCTGGACTGGTCCCCTCATCTCCATTCCGATTACCGTTTCCTTGGTCAATGGTCTTACCGCAATGGGTTGATCCATCTGAAGTGCTCCACCAGCATCTTATCCTTAATACCTCATGACACTGTATTGAAATTGTACCAAATTGAGTGCATCAGAATGATTATGTGTGTATTTTATTCCTTGAACTAAAACCTAAGGGAAAATATCGTATCCACATTACCATTGTACCCAGTTTAAAAAACCATCTTGAACATGAATAGTGTGATAGTTCCTTTTCATGTTAATTCTTTTGTAGTATCCATACAGTTGCAACTCTTAAAATCCAAAGATGGGAAAAGAAAGTTTCTCTGGTGTTATTTTAGCTCATTGGTGGGTTGAAAACAACATCTGCTTTCAACGTGGCTCTTCATGCCCTGGAACTCACTGTTGGTGAGTTGCATCTCAAGGTGTGTAAGCCAAGGTTGCACATGTGTGTGCTGAAAAGAGGGGCGGTGGGGAGGGGGGCGGTGATGTGACAGGAGGCGCAAATACCTCGACGGTGGCTTGCTGGCAGCACTTTCTTCATCGTGTTTGGATGTTCTTTTAGTTACTTTCTAATTGCTTCTGCTTATTATTGCTCGTTTCATAGCATATTTAAGTTCCATCACTTTTTAATTATCAGTTATTTCATATGTGGATGAAATTGAAATCAACGAAACTCAAGCTATACTAATGTTACGAAAACACAGGTTTTATATTCTGGTAAATTCTAAGTTGTAGACATATTTGTTGGACGGAGGAATGAATGAATGAATTTAAATTGCCATTCTTGTCCTTTTAAGAGCAAACATTACTTTATCACTGAAAACAACCTTGGATGACTGATGACTCTTCATTTAGAAACTAATGATTTTAACCAGAGAGAATTTTCAAACTGTGTTGCATTGCTTGTAATTTCAAGAGTCACTGTTTCATTTTTCTAAAACTTGAGATTTTCAGATAGGTTTAATCTGGCGTTTTTATAAAAGATGTATTACACTTGGGAAAGGTCAATAATGTGATGCCAGGCATTGCAAAGCTGAGATCGATTGAAACATGACTTTTCTGAATCACCCACTGGCGGATCAGACATATTCTTCCTCCTCTTTCTAAACACGATTCTCAGAAGATAGCGCTGGTGAATACTTTTAAAATAGTCCCTAGCATTTTCATCTTATAGCTGCACACTGTGTTTCCTGGGGAGATGATTTGTCTAATCAGGACTGTTGATTGAAATGATTTCTAATATATCTTACCCAAGGCTATGAAGTTTCAGGTTTGGCCAGCCAGCCAGCTTGGAGACCTGAGAGAGAAGCAGAAAATCTTTTTTAGATTTGTTACTGTTTCAAGTAGAGAGATTTTCTTCTGTGGGAGGGAGATCTTTGTTATTAACAACCGTTTTAGATATAAATGGCTATAAAGTTAATGGTTAGTATGTTTTTTTAGCAGCTTTGTTTTTGTCATAGCCCTGTCGCGCCATTTGACATAGTAATGTTTTGATAATTATTTATTTTGTTTGTACCTGTTTTCCCTGTGTGCTTCGCGGCTCAGTATTGTCTGACTCTTTGTGAACCTATGGACGACTTGGCTCCTCTGTCCATGGGCTTCTTCAGGCAAGAGTTACTGGAGTGGGTTGCCATTCCCTTCTCCAGGGGATCTTCCTGACCCAGCGATCAAACCCAGGTCTCGTGCACTGCAGGTGGTTTCTTTACCCGTTGGGCCACCTGGGAAGCCCCTGCTGCTGCTGCTGCTGCTGCTGCTGCTGCTGCTGCTGCTATTGCTAAGTTGCTTTAGTTGTGCCTGCCTCTGTGCAAACCCATAGATGGCAGCCCACCAGGCTCCCCCGTTCCTGGGATTCTCCAGGCAAGAACACTGCAGTGGGTTGCCATTTCCTTCTCCAATGCTTGAAAGTGAAAAGTGAAAGTGAAGTCAGTCGGTCGTGTCCAACTCTTCGCGACCCCATGGACTGCAGCCTACCAGGCTCCTCTGCCCATGTGATTTTCCAGGCAAGAGTACTGGAGTGGGGTGCCATTGCCTTCTCCCTTGGTAGTGATGAATTCCATCTAGATAAAGACCTCCAAGTAGGGAGAGTGTACGCTGTGATGAGGAATCCTGGGGTGTTTCACTAGGAGGAACTGCAGGAGGTCTCTGGGCTTTATGCTGGATGGTTTTAAGGAAGAACCAGTGGAGGCTGGGACCGCCTCCATGCTGGGCACTGCCCTGAAATCAGGGCAGTTTAACAACTGGCTGTTCCAGTAATCTTTGCACAGGAGACAGGAAGAACAAAGTTGGGGGAGCGGTTATGAAGGAATTAATCACTCAGCACTTAGGGGTTAATACACTATTTGGCAGTGAGGGCATGATCTTGGCAACGTGCTCTCTGTTGACTTTGCTGCCAGACTTCTCTCTTTGTGGATGTTTAACAGTGTGAGTTTCAGGAAGGACAAAGCTTTTCTTCCCGTGAAGAGTTTTGTCTTTTCCTCCTGACCACATTGTAGTGTCCAGAACAATTTTTGACAGATGGCAGGAGTAAAATACACACACCCGTCCCCTCCTCCCATGTCTGTTGGAGGAATAACAGCTCTTATTGATGAAATACTTTTCTTTGTCCTTAAGCTGTTCCTCTACAAAATTCGGGGCTCCTTTTATTCAAAAAGAAAAGCCCCTGTAAATAACTTGTAAACATTTGTGTGGCATTATCTAGCTTGATGGGCTGTTAAAATATCACTGGTGAATATCAGGAAGGCAGCTGGCTCAGGGATTGGTGTATTTTCAGTGAGAGTAACTCTCAGCGAGGTTAAGTTGAGAGAAAGCAAAACGTTCTCAAGTTTGTATTTCCTGCGTGAATGGATAAGACAGTGCATAATGTCAGATGTGCTATGTAGGGTTTACTGCTTGCTGTTTCATCACTAGATTGTGTCCGACTCTTGAGCGACCCCATGGACTGTAGCCCGCCAGGCTCCTCTGCCCATGGGATTTTCCAGGCAAGAATACTAGAGTGGGTTGCCATTTCCTTAAGCTTTATTGGAATCTGAATAACCAGAAAACCTAAAATGTAAAAGGGAAATAAACCAAAGAGCCTTTGATCCTTTAAGCTCACCTCACTTCTCTGACTTTTGTGTGGGACAGTCTCCACAGCACCCAGTGTGATCCTTAGATTACACACCACATAAGATCTAAACTCTGACCCACCTTCCATCATCTGTCCCTCCCTGCTGCACGGACTTCCCAGCCCACTTAAAATCTGGAGTCTTGGTGAGCCAGCCTCTTCTCTGATGTCATCTTTGCCTGCTGCCACTGGGTCCAGCAGGTCTGGTTATATTGACTTCTTTGCTCTTCCTAGGTAACAGGGAGCATGCTTCTGGATTTGGGCTTGGCATGGGCTCTCCTGTCTGTCTGGAATTCTCTTCCCCAAGTAGCCAGTGTTTCTTCTCCTCCAGGTCAGTTGGAGGTCATCTCCTGTGTTCCCTCTTCCTCTGTGAAGTGGCTCTGTTGACCACCCCCTCCCCGTGCATATATAGCCCACTTCAAGAGAGCAGATGCCCCTCATTGACCTGGCCTCTGAATTGATGGATATAATACAAGAGGTCAAGTAGGCTTGGGAAGCTGCTCCTGGGAGTCCATTTAAAAGAACTTTCAGAGTGGATGATACA
>SJYC01090851.1:0-39204 GCA_006408675.1 Madoqua kirkii | reverse complement strand
CTGCTGCTGCTGCTGCTGCTGCTGCTGCTGCTGCTATTGCTAAGTTGCTTTAGTTGTGCCTGCCTCTGTGCAAACCCATAGATGGCAGCCCACCAGGCTCCCCCGTTCCTGGGATTCTCCAGGCAAGAACACTGCAGTGGGTTGCCATTTCCTTCTCCAATGCTTGAAAGTGAAAAGTGAAAGTGAAGTCAGTCGGTCGTGTCCAACTCTTCGCGACCCCATGGACTGCAGCCTACCAGGCTCCTCTGCCCATGTGATTTTCCAGGCAAGAGTACTGGAGTGGGGTGCCATTGCCTTCTCCCTTGGTAGTGATGAATTCCATCTAGATAAAGACCTCCAAGTAGGGAGAGTGTACGCTGTGATGAGGAATCCTGGGGTGTTTCACTAGGAGGAACTGCAGGAGGTCTCTGGGCTTTATGCTGGATGGTTTTAAGGAAGAACCAGTGGAGGCTGGGACCGCCTCCATGCTGGGCACTGCCCTGAAATCAGGGCAGTTTAACAACTGGCTGTTCCAGTAATCTTTGCACAGGAGACAGGAAGAACAAAGTTGGGGGAGCGGTTATGAAGGAATTAATCACTCAGCACTTAGGGGTTAATACACTATTTGGCAGTGAGGGCATGATCTTGGCAACGTGCTCTCTGTTGACTTTGCTGCCAGACTTCTCTCTTTGTGGATGTTTAACAGTGTGAGTTTCAGGAAGGACAAAGCTTTTCTTCCCGTGAAGAGTTTTGTCTTTTCCTCCTGACCACATTGTAGTGTCCAGAACAATTTTTGACAGATGGCAGGAGTAAAATACACACACCCGTCCCCTCCTCCCATGTCTGTTGGAGGAATAACAGCTCTTATTGATGAAATACTTTTCTTTGTCCTTAAGCTGTTCCTCTACAAAATTCGGGGCTCCTTTTATTCAAAAAGAAAAGCCCCTGTAAATAACTTGTAAACATTTGTGTGGCATTATCTAGCTTGATGGGCTGTTAAAATATCACTGGTGAATATCAGGAAGGCAGCTGGCTCAGGGATTGGTGTATTTTCAGTGAGAGTAACTCTCAGCGAGGTTAAGTTGAGAGAAAGCAAAACGTTCTCAAGTTTGTATTTCCTGCGTGAATGGATAAGACAGTGCATAATGTCAGATGTGCTATGTAGGGTTTACTGCTTGCTGTTTCATCACTAGATTGTGTCCGACTCTTGAGCGACCCCATGGACTGTAGCCCGCCAGGCTCCTCTGCCCATGGGATTTTCCAGGCAAGAATACTAGAGTGGGTTGCCATTTCCTTAAGCTTTATTGGAATCTGAATAACCAGAAAACCTAAAATGTAAAAGGGAAATAAACCAAAGAGCCTTTGATCCTTTAAGCTCATCTCACTTCTCTGACTTTTGTGTGGGACAGTCTCCACAGCACCCAGTGTGATCCTTAGATTACACACCACATAAGATCTAAACTCTGACCCACCTTCCATCATCTGTCCCTCCCTGCTGCACGGACTTCCCAGCTCACTTAAAATCTGGAGTCTTGGTGAGCCAGCCTCTTCTCTGATGTCATCTTTGCCTGCTGCCACTGGGTCCAGCAGGTCTGGTTATATTGACTTCTTTGCTCTTCCTAGGTAACAGGGAGCATGCTTCTGGATTTGGGCTTGGCATGGGCTCTCCTGTCTGTCTGGAATTCTCTTCCCCAAGTAGCCAGTGTTTCTTCTCCTCCAGGTCAGTTGGAGGTCATCTCCTGTGTTCCCTCTTCCTCTGTGAAGTGGCTCTGTTGACCACCCCCTCCCCGTGCATATATAGCCCACTTCAAGAGAGCAGATGCCCCTCATTGACCTGGCCTCTGAATTGATGGATATAATACAAGAGGTCAGGTAGGCTTGGGAAGCTGCTCCTGGGAGTCCATTTAAAAGAACTTTCAGAGTGGATGATACACCAGACCGAATTCAACCTTATCTTGTATATATTTTGCATCTGCATCAGGCCACGTGTTCGTGGCCACGAACTGAAGGCATTACAAAGAAAACTTGTTTTGTTTTGGAAATGTCATCCTTGAAGGAATATTTATGGTCCATTTGGCATGTTGACCTTTCAGTGTGCCTCAGCTGGTGAGGGTTTCTAACCATGTGTGTATTTCACAATGCCACAGCTAAATTAAGGCTTCAGTGAACCAGATTTCTCTCTTTTATGGTAAACAGATCTTTCTTAGTGATGTGAGCTTGAATTCCTGCTCTAATGAGTGACTTCTCTCTTAGTTGTGCCTAGTCACTCAGTTGTGTCTGACTGTTTGCAACCCCATGGACTGTAGCCCACCAGGCTTCTCTATCCATGGGGTTTTTCAGGCAAGAAAATTCAAGTGGGTTGCCATTCCCTTCTACAAGGATCTTTGCAACCCAGGGATCAAACCTGTGTTTTCTGCATTGCAGGCAGATTCCTTACCCGCTGAGCCTTTGGGGAAGCCCCCTTCTCTCTCAAAGGAGATGCAAATTGTTTTTTTTTTTTTTTCCTACTTCTGCCTCATCACCTGGGTACAGAGAAGGACATCTGTGTCTACTTGTGAAAATGCAAATTATATGAATGGGCCGGAAGAAGCAACGGGAACAGTGTATAGTGTAGTCTGTAAATGTTAGAGTAAACTTGAGACAGATTTGAAATTTGAAATTTGAGACATTTATTAAAATTCCTCAAGGGAAACACTCTTTTCCAGAGGTGGCAGCAGTGCTTACCTGTTTGAAGTCACACTTGGATTTTTTTTTTTTAAACAAGCTTGTTGCCTGTTTTAGCTTGTCTGTCTGGTTTGTATTATGTTGTTACCTGGTAGTTTTTTTTCTGAAAGAAGAGACACAGTTCTAAAAATAGTCATTGCCTAAAGGGGAGAAACAAATTCTTTTCTTAGTATTGCAGGCTTTTGGCCTTTTTTTTCCCCAGCAGATTAGAGCATTTCATTGTCCAGGAGCTCTAGAAATGGCCTTACCTTGCTTTTTTGATCATACATCCTATTAGCAGACACTTTTTGAGCAGGCACACCCAATATTTACTTATAAATTATGTACGTGTGCTGTGATAGTGATAGTACATATATTATTAAACATTCACAAAAATAGAAATAAAAAAAGACACATGAGGTGGGTCAGAATGGACGTTCGAGTGTTTTCTGTGCACGTCCCAAGGCTGCATCCGTCCCTCCACGGGGCGTGCTGGCTTACTCAGTCCACCCTGGGAACTCCCTCCCCTAGCCCAGAGTCCTTCTTGGGTTTGCAGAATCACCACGCAAATACACCGTGAGAAGGTGCTCAGACGCCACACAGGGAGGCTGGAAGGAGGGTCTTCTGTTAATGGTCGTGCTAAACTTGCTGACTTCTCCATTCTTCATAACATGCTATAGTGTGTTTAGTGCCTGGTATGGGGTGGTGACCAGGATGAAAAAGTTCATGTTTCACATCTGTTTCTGTTTCTATTCGTGAAGCTGCTACTGATGCTTCTTAAGTCTTATCCAGAATTTCAAAACTGATTTTTTTTTGAAAATGGAAAGTTCTCTCTTTTTTTAAAAAATTATGTATGTTAATTGCTCGGTTGTGTCTGACTCTTTGTGACCCCATGAACTGTAGCTTGCTAGGCTTCTCGGTCCATGGAATTCTCTAGGCCAGAATACTGGAGTGGATTACGATGCCCTACTTCAGGGGATCTTCCTGATCCAGGAATTAAACCCAGGTCTTGTGCGTTGCAGGCCGATTCTTTTAAGTCTGAGCCATTTGGTAGCAAATTCTTGACTTTTACTCTTAGGAAGCTGTTTGGTTTCTATCACATTTAGGGGGAATCTTATTATGTTTAACTGTGGAATGCTGACTCAAATACTGTTTTGGTTGTTTAACATACAGCACTTTCTAAAATTTTAAGTTCTATATTCTGGAACCAACCTGGTCTAAGGTTTTCACATAAGAAATGTGGAAATGTGCTGCTCTTGCTTCTTTGAAACCTAATCACCCTGTTGCTCAGGGTCTTGCTGTAAGACCTGAGTAAGGATACCTGAGTTTTGAGGGTTCTGATTAACTGAAAGACTGACTCAAAAATCCTGCCACTGAAAAGAGTGTACCTGGGCTTACTTGGTCCCTGCCATTGAAGTCATCTCTGCCTTACTGTGGGGTAGGACAGTAGACTGCAGCCCTCCAGGGCTCCTCCGTCCCTGGACTTCTCCAGACAAGAATACTGGCGTAGTCATTCCCTTCTCCAGGGAAATCGTCCTAATCCAGGGATCAAACCCAGGTCTTCCACCTAGCAGGCGGATTCTTTGCTGTCGAGCCACCAGGGAAACCAGAAGATTCTAGTGTAACCTGTAATAGCCAGATTTTTGCCCTTTCCAGATCCCTTACCTTTGGTAAGCAGCCTCTGATCTCGTTGTCCTTTTTCTCTCTCAGTCCCTCTGGCCCCCTTGTGCTGGTACCAACTAGGTCATTTGCCTTATCTCAGGAATATATGAAAGATGCCACGCTGCTTCTATCCCTGGCCCTGCTTTAGTCAGCCCAACTTCTACCCTCATCATCTCTGCTTTGTCTACCTGCAGAATCTTGCTGGACCCTTTCTGGTGATTCTGGTCACTGAGGATCTCAGTGGAGATATTAAGTCTGTGAAAAATTACTCCCCAACTCTGTATCCAGTGGGGCTTCCTCCAGCATGCTGCGTTCAGTTCGAGAATGTTCCATGGCCTTTATCTTTCCTTCCCACAGCTGCAGGCTGCCCACTGAGACAAGGCAAACTCTGCATTCCTGCTGTTCAGCTGTTGGCATCACCTCCTCATCTCTTGATCATAGGGCGGAGCCCTCTTAATAGGCTGGTGTCCTTCTTGCCTGTTCCTGTCCTTTTCGGTCTGACCCCTCATCTTCTCTTGCTTCCCACTGCCTGTGGAATGTGGGAACTTCCACACAGTGGAACTTCCCACTACTGGGCATAGTTATAGCCCAGTAGTCAGCGGGGTTTCAAATGCCACATGAAGGACTGAACTTTTTCCTACAGGCAGTGCAGGACCCTTTACAGGGAGTTCTGTCTCTCCTTTGCTAAGACTCTGGCTCTGGGGTTGCACAGGAGAGATTGCAGAGCACAGAGACTTAGGAAAGAGGCAGAGACTCAGAAAAAGCTCCGGATTTCATTGCAACTTCAAAATGTTAATTTAGTTGATGACTTTATTACTTGACTGGTAAAATGGTCTGGCAGAGTACAAAGCACATGGATCCTGAGCCAGGCAGCTACAGGCTTTAGTGACAGTTCCGCCAGTGACAGCAGATCTGTTGACAGAGGGCAAGCTTATGTGTTAAGGAGAGACTTCAATGATTACTCATAATTCCTACAGGATCTTTATGACTATCATATAAATTAAGTTGGTGACATGTACTGGGTTCCAGGAACATAGTACCCATCTAGAAACCGTTGTTTATTCTCTTCCACCCAACCATGAGGTGTTTGTACTGTTGCCCAATCTTGTGAAATCCTAGCATCCGAGATTGATTCTCTGATATTCCAAATAGCATCTGTGTTAATGGACATAGACAGTATTAGATCATGTTAATAAAAGGAATAGTTTTGCTAATCGTATACTAGGCTATTAGATAAAATCCCTGCTTAACAGGTATTTATGCCTTTTAGGAAGGAATTTGTGCCATAGTTTAAAACTGATGATAATCACTTCTTGGCCTTTGAGCCAAGGTCAAATGTAAAACTAGAGATAAACGTGTTCCCCATTATGCATAACTTTGGATGGAGCATCTCGTTTAAGACAGGGCTCTATGTGAGGTTATAAAACTTTGCTGAATAGGAAAAAGTATTTATTTCAGGAGTTTGAAAAACATAATTTCTTGTATATGTCAATCCATCTGACTGAACAAATATTTCATTACTTTTGAGAAATTAATAAGTCAATGACATATTCTTTCTCTTTAATTATTGTCATTATACATTTTCCTTGAGCAATATAATCTATTTTTTATTCAGAGAAATTTAGCTATTTTATTATTCTTTTTTAAAAATATTACTTATTTGATCGCACTGGGTCTTAGTTGGGGCATGTGGGTTCTTTTGGTTCAGCATGTGGGATCTAGTTTCCCCACCAGGGACTGAACCCAAGCTCCCTGCTTTGCATGGAGTCTAAGACCCTGGACCACCAGGGAAGTCCCAATTTAACTTATTTTAAAACATAAATTAATTATACTTAATGAATTTTTGGTGAATGTCATATAAAATACTTTAGTGTTATGAAGTATCAGTAAGTGAAACTTCGTAGTATTATTATTACACAGATATCATTACATTATTTCTTGGTACCCTTTAACAAGTGTAGTGTTTCTAACTGAGCTTGCTCTGCTAAGAATTGTTTGGAGGTTGCACTTTAAACTTGTGCAGTGTGTGTGTATGTACCTGTGTTCCAGGTGCTGTATTCCCAGTCTGTCATATAGCAGCTTATAACATGAACCTTTTCTTTCGGGAGATGACTGGACATTGCCGGAAACGTATTGTCCTAGATCAGTGGTCAAAATCAATGGTCTGTAAACTAGCTACTAATTTTCATTGTGAAGACAAATTAAGCAGTGATTACAAAATTTATATAAGTCATAGCTGCTGTGTTTATAGGTTCCATTTAATATGCATTTGAAATATTTATTGCCTCTTAAAGTGTATTTTAAAAGGTTTGTATTGTGTTATGGAAAAACAGATTACTTTTTTCTTCTTTATAGTGCAAAATAGAATCTTCACTTAAATCTTTGTGACCATAAACCTGCTGGTGGATCAGAACAGGACACATTATACATTGGGGGTTTTGGCTGAATACTGACTGGACAAAAATATCTATCCAAAGAGACATATAGTTGATTCTCATTATTCACTATAACACTATGTCTGGGGCCATTACAAACAACAAGATGACCAAGGAAAAGCAAAAACTGAAAAACTGACACCTTTAGTTCAGTTCAGTTCAGTCGCTCAGTCGTGTCTGACTCTTTGTGACCCCATGAATTTCAGCACGCCAGGCCTCCCTGTCCATCACCAACTCCCGGAGTTCACTCAGACTCACGTCCATCAAGTCCGTGATGCCATCCAGCCATCTCATCCTCGGTCGTTCCCTTCTTCTCCTGCCTCCAATCCCTCCCAGCATCAGAGTGTTTTCCAATGAATCAACTCTTCACATGAGGTGGCCAAAGTACTGGAGTTTCAGCTTTAGCATCATTCTCTCCAAAGAAATCCCAGGGTTGATCTCCTTTAGGATGAACTGGTTGGATCTCCTTGCAGTCCAAGGGACTCTCAAGAGTCTCCTCCAACACCACAGTTCAAAAGCATCAATTCTTCAGTGCTCAGCCTTCTTCACAGTCCAACTCTCGCATCCATACATGACCACAGGAAAAACCATAGCCTTGACTAGATGGACCTTTGTTGGCTTCGAAAAGGTTATTTGTTTACAGTATGAGAGCTGAGTCAGGAACGGAGAAGGTTGCCTTGCTCAGCCTCGACTGGGAATGTGTGTGTAGGGCAACTCCAACCTTTTGTCACCCTGTGCATGTTCGTAAATGGACCTAGAAAGTGCTACTGGGCAAAGTCAGAAGTACAGAATTCACGAGTGATGGGACTCAGCTGTAGTTAGCATAATGTTGAGGCCACTTGTGTGCCTTGAATGATGAGTTGAGTAGTTAAACTGTTGCTTCCCGAGAGCTGGATCTGGTAACAGTGAGTAGATCCAAGCTTTCCTGCCTGGAATGGCTGAGTTCTCTGCCTGATAGATGGACATCTGTCAGGTATGCCTTGCCGCTCCGGGTCCCAGTGCCCGCCTCCACTTGCATAAGTGAGTTGCCATTGGCCTGCCATGGCCTTGCAATTGGCATCCCCGTCCTATCCTAGTCTCTGAGTTGGGAGACATTAGAATGTGTGATTAAGAAAGCAAGCTGTGGATTCCCGTGTCCTGGGTTCCCATTATTCCTCTGACACTTACTAACTCCCTGCCTTCTGGCAGGACTACTTAGCTTCTTTGCACATTCTTTTCTTCTCTGTAAAATGGGAATGATAACATTGGCTACCTGGTTATGTTAGTAGTTGTTGAGACAGTATGTATTTCATGTTTGTCAGATATTTAAGACAGGAGTTGGTTTATAAACCCTCAGAGGTAAGCTGTTAATCTGCCTGGTTATCCATACCCAACTGGCCTTTTCATTTTTCTTAAGGATTTTATGATACACCACCAATAAATACAACCCCCACTCCAAAATTTCCTTTTGAAGGAAAAGAATGAAGGCAAAAGGTATCAAATGTAAAAAGGTGAAGCTGAAATGATACTGGAATGGACTGTTAGGTTAGGTGAGGAGAGAGGGACTCTGAATTTAGTCCTGAGTTTTGATCAGTTCCCAAAAAGGAAGGCCTGCTTCTCATTATCTTTTACATAAAAGCTGTTGTTCAGGAAGTGTGCGGCAGTTTCTGGAACCGAATGGTTTCTTCTTGATTATTCATAAGATTGATTGGTAGTCAGATGCCAGTCACACTGATTTGTAACATATTTGTGTGTACCCACGTCACTCTCTCACCCTGGGATCTTGGAGGCTGGGTGTTATCTCATTGATTTCAGATCTCGAGGTCTAGCCTGGAGACACTAACTCTGCTGCAGAGTCTACTTGTGATGGTGTGGTTGCCCAACACTTGTCTCTGCAAGGGGCCTGTGTGTGTTCTTCCCCTGATTTTATCGTGGATCACAGGCACGCTAGTCTAGTGCGGAGAAGGGCATTGGGTGTTCTATAGAGATAATGAAGGCATGAAAGGAAGATAAAGGGACCAAGTCCAGGGCGATTGTGTATGAGGCCACAGTGACTGGGGCCCTAATGCCATATACTTCATGCCTCTTGAGTATTAAATATTTTAAAACACCTCCCCCGGGTATGCATTTGTTTACCCATAGACTGCATACACATGTGCTGTGCTGCGCTCAGTCACTCAGCCATGTGTCCATGGGCATTCTCCAGGCAGGAATACTGGAGTGGCTTTCCATGCCCTCCTCCAGGGGATCTTC
The DNA here is from genome assembly GCA_006408675.1 of Madoqua kirkii. Classification (NCBI taxonomy): domain Eukaryota; kingdom Metazoa; phylum Chordata; class Mammalia; order Artiodactyla; family Bovidae; genus Madoqua; species Madoqua kirkii. Next base: position 30,193 of record SJYC01090851.1, on the reverse strand, counting down.
CCAATCCAGGGATCGAACCCAGGTCTCCCATATTGCAGGTGGCTTCATTGCCGTCTGAGCCACCAGGGAAGCCCAAGAATACTGGAGTGGGTAGCCTACTCCTTCTCCAGGGCATCTTTCTGACCCAGGAATCAAACTTGGGTCTCCTGCATTGCAGGCAGATTCTTTGCCAGCTGAGCTACCAGAGGGGCCCTATGTACATTTTAATTAGCATTAAAAGAGGTTGAAAAGGAAGGATGACTGTTCTCAAAGTACATTATGGAGATAATTACATAGCTATAAAAATTTACTAATATTAGTCACTCAGTTATGCACTTAAAAAATGGGTGAATTTTCTCTGCTGTAAACTAGGCCTTCATAAAAAAAAAGTCTAAAAAAGGAAGGATGAGATGGAGATGGAATTTTCAGTATCTAAACATCTTAAAACCTATTATAAATATCAAGAGCCCTTTTACTCTCACCTGAGTTATGGAGAACTAAATACTTATTACTAAGAGCAGTGTGGTTAAACATGGAATCTTTAATTATTTTAATCACTTAATTGTTTAATTAAAAAGAAAGCTCACTTTAGGAGTGTAATTACAACTCTCTATTACTTTTGCCTGTACTTAATTATCAGCATTCTCTTTAGCTCGAAGTTTCTTTGCAAGGGTCTTTTTCAGGGAAACTTGATAACATTTTAAAATTTCTTTAGCCAAGTGTGTGACACATGCTCGCACACACACACACACCCACACACACACACCGTACCTTTCACTTTGCAGCACATACATCCTGAGAGCCTGTGATCTCTGTACTGTGAATTTCCATTTTTCCCTCAGAGGATTAGGTGTGGGTACCACATTCTCTTCCCTTTTGTGGCTTTATTTAGTGCCTTTCACTAGGGGAATTGCATGCAAATACTTTTTGGTTTGTGTTATATTTTTATTATAATTTCTTATCTGTCCTCTCCTTCAGGACACAGGGACTTCAGTTCCTTGTGGCCTTGCTAGTAATTTGACCCATTCCTAGCACAAATTCTTGGCTCAACAAATATTGTCAAGTGAGTGAATCAATCTGCATATTAAATTTTAGCAATAATTAATGCTTCTCAACTTAAAAATAAAGATAAATCTATGTAGAAGTTCTGTTCTTTAATTCCTGCCCACACTGAGATGCATGTACTCAACTTCGGAGACCACTGCCTGTGAGTGGGTGGACTGTGAGGAGCAGGGAGGAGGTGGAAGGTTGAGGCCGCTAAGAAATATGCTTCACTGGGAGATCACACTCTCTTCTGGCATCTGGATCAGACCCATTTTACCAGTGGGCACCCCCGCAGCTCAGTGGGTAAAGAATCTGCATGCAGTGGAGAAGACATAGCAGATGGAGATTCGATCCCTGGGTTGTGAAGATCTCCTGGGGAGGAAATGGCAGCCCACTCCAGTATTCTTGCCTGAAAAATCCCCTGGACAGAGGAGCCTGGTGGGCTACAGTCTCTATGGGGTCTCAAAGATTCAGACACGATGGAGTGACCAAGCACACACGTACTTTACCAGTATCGTGTTTCTCTGGTGGCTCAGTGGTAAAGAATCCCCCTGCAGTGCAGGAGACGGGAGTTTGATCCCTTAGATGGGAAGTTCCCCTGGAGAAGGATATGGCAGCGCACTCCAGTTTTCTTGCCTCCTGGGCAGCGGAGGCGCCTGAGGCGCTACAGCCCCTGGCATCACAGAGAGACACGACTGAGCGAGTAAGCAACAGCAACACAGCAAATCCCCTTTAGAACATCGTGAGGCATTCGTGAAATACAGTGCAAAGGGCTGTCGGTGGTGTCTGAGGGATTTGTAAGACTGAAAGAGTAACACTGCTCCACGGCTCACTCTCCACGGCAGCAGGACTAGCAGGGACCAGGAAGTACTCGGGTGAACTGCATCATTTCGGTTTGTTTTGAAGAACTGCCCTGTAGCTTGGGTAAAATCCAGTTCGTTCAGTTTTTTTATGACCAGTTTTATTGAGGTGTACTATAGGCTAAAATTCACCCTTTGAAGCTAAGTAGTTGTCTTGAGCTTGAGACACGGTCATGCAGCCACTACCACAGATCATGATATAGACTGTTTCTTATCACCCGCCAAAGTTCCCTTGTTCTCTTTTGTAGTTAATTGTCTTCTTTCCCCAGGCACCACTGAGCTCATTTCTTCCGTCCAGTTTTCCCTTTCCTACCATATCATAAAAGATGGTATCACACAGTATATAGCCTTTTGTGTTTTGCTTCTTTCACTTAACATTTTTATGTCGATTCCGTTTTGTATATTAGAAATTTATTCCTTTTTATTGCTGTATGCTGTTCCATTATATGAATGCACCCTATCTTTAAAAGCCATTTACTGGTTTTGGGAGAGTTGGGTTGTGTTAAGTTTTCGATGATGTTTGAATACAGCTTTCATAAACAGATATGTTTCAATTATATGGACATCTGTTTGAATTTTTTTTTTTTTAGTAAATGCCTATAAGTGGTGGTGTTGGGCCATATGGTAAGTATATATTTAAATGTATAGGAAACTGCCGAACAGTCTTCCTAAGTGTTTGTACCAGTTTGCATTCCTGTCAGCAAGCAGGAAAGTTCCAGTTGCTCAGCATCCTTGCCAGCGCTTTGGGTTGTCTGTTTCTTGAATTTGCTTGTTTAGTTTTGGTCATTCTAGAAGATAGTTGGTTTTGTCTTGAGTGTAAGGGTATGGGCATGGTCTTATGCTCATTTTTCTCTTTTTGATTCTTTAATTTTTGTTCTTACTTCCCTTTTTCTTGAGGAAGTCTTCCATCTTGCTTTTCCTCTTCACTGGCTTCATTTGTATAGACCGTGGGATTAGAGCCTCATTAAATACCATTCCAGGTCTATTTCTGCACATTTGTAGTATGCTTAACAGCGCTTTGCTCCTGGCTCCGCTCTTAGCGTTAGATCTTACTTACGAGTAAGATCTAACTTACGAGTGGGCCTCGTTCCACTCTGATAAGAACCAGGAGTCACTCAGGTAGTATTCTCTGTTGCTTGAGTTGTTGGGGATAAGAAAGAATAGAATCAGTCTTGAAAATTTTATTTTAAAAAGACTCTAATTTATAATCTTTTGGTGTATTTTTGGACCTAAAAGAAGCCTGTCTGTCAGATTTTCAGTTCTGAATTGGGTATCAATTGGCAAAACCCTGCTATTGATATTATTATTTAAGCTACTAGTATGAGGGCTTTTAAATTGCTTGTTAAATTGGCCACATTACTGGGTGTTCTTCATTGAGTTTGCCACTTCTGAAGTGTCCATTGAAATGTCTCCCATTGAAGCAGTTAGGTTTGGTTGGGCTTAGTTTCAAATTCTGCCAGTTTTCAAGCTCTCTCCAAATTCAGTTGTAAGCATAATTAATCTTTTAGACAGATGATATTAATTTTTTCTTGCGACTTTGGTTATCTTGGATCATGTCATTTCATTGGTTGTATTATAAAGATTTGAGCTCGGTTTCATGTTCTACCAGTTTCAAGCTCTGATCAGCTTCAGTTGGAAGCATGATTAATATCTTAGATCCTAATACAGATTTGTCCCTATAGCTTTGAGTGTCTTGGGTCAAATCTTTTTAGTGACTGCCTTCTAAAGACTTACTGAAAACTGTTGTCTCAGTATTAATTTTCGGTGTTTCTTACATAAGTACTCTGGTATAGATAAAGCAGCTTTTATAAGAATTGAATTTATCAGGCTCACATGATATGATTATGCATTAGTGTTTGTAATCTCCTAGCATTTTTGTGTGAGTTTTTCCTCTAAGCACATTTTTATATATAAAGTTCTGAAGAAATCTTCTCATCTGAGTGTTTTCCAAAGAGTCTATTGTATTCCCAAGTTCACAGGCAGATTTTTATTATTCCAGGGGCTTGAAGGCTCAGCTCTCAATATTCTGAAGAGTTATGTTATGTTATTCCTTGTCCTTGACCATTGTGTTTCAAGTCTGATATTTAGCAGGGTTGTTTCAGAGTTTTAAATGGGAAGAGAGAATGTTCAGAACAAATGGTTGCAACAGAGAAAATAATTCAGTTTTAAAGTGTTTCACTCACTCACCCATCTTTCTTACCAATTTTGTTCCTATTGCCAGCTTTCTTTTTAGGGCAGGATAAGCCAAGGGAGACAGAGTGAGGTGGCAGAGTGGGAAGGGACTGTCCTGGTGGTTCCAGCTGGTGGGAATGGCGTGCCTGTTGGGGTTTGTGAACATATGTATGACGTTTTTGATTGTCACAAAAGCAAGAGGACATGGCTGGCATTTGATGGTGAGGGCTGGCATTGATAACTGACATCCTCCAATCCATAGAACAGTCCCATATGATGAATTATCTTGCTCCAAATGCTAGGAATCCCCTCTTCCGTCCCTGTTAAACAATGCTGATCTGGATCAGCCTGGGTTGCAGTTTCCAGAACTGTGGATCTGAACATGTTGCATTTTCCTCCTCAACTTGGAGGAAAGTTGGAGTGAAAATGCTTACTGTCTAATGTCGCTGGGGGCTTCTCAGGTGGCACAGTGGTAAAAAAATCCACCCGTCAGTACAGGAGACTCAAGAGATGAAGGTTCGATCTGTAGGTTGGATAGATCCCCTGGAGGAGGAGGAGTAAATGGCAACTCACTCCAGTATTCTTGCCTGGAAAATTCCATGGACAGGGGAGCCTGATGGGTATGGTCCAGGGTGTCACAAAAGAGCTGGACACGACTGAGTGACTGAGTGTGCCCACACACACACAAGATCATTGTGAGCGTTGCTGATGATGCAAGTGAAGCAGTGAACACAGCACCAGATGCATAGTAAAATTAGCGGAGCATGGCTGGCTGGATGGCTTTCCAACCAGCTCAGGGGGACGTCCAGGGTCCTGGCAGGGACCTGCTCCTCCTGGAACTCATCTCCTGCAGTTCTTTCTCCTGCCTCTCCAGTCACCCACTGGACTCCCCGAAGTTTCTCCGTCTCCCTGAGAGCTGCCCGCCTCTGGACCTCCTGCACTTGTTCCTCCTTCTGTGGGCAGGCTCCTTCTCTCCCTGTATCCATTGGGCACTCCTCCCCCAGTTTCTTCCTTTCCTCCTCTGCCCACTTGATCCGAGGGAGGCTTTCCTGTTATGCAGAAATGGCAGCCTGGCTCGCAGCAGCCACCTCTTCCCCTCAGCTCTTGTTCTTTCCCTTACCATCACTTAATATATTAAAATTTTTTTGGCTTATTGTCAGTCTTTTTCAAGTGGAACATACGTTTCATGAAAGCAGGGACTCTGTTTTTTCACTGATGAATCTGCAATGGCTGTAAAACCCCTAGTATATAGATGCCAATAAACATTTATTGAATGAATGAATTATTAAAATAGCAAAGAAAAGAAATTATAATTGGTTTGTATACATATGCTGTGTATAAGAGGGAGAGAGAGACTGTGTGTGTGTAATAAAGTTATACTTTCTAATAGTTTCTAATCCAGATGGTGGAATTAATCAATTATGGAAATCTCTCCATCTAAACAGTTTTGAGAAATAGTGTATGACTAGGTCGTCATAATAGGATTTCTCTACTCTCACTCAACTCTATGATTCTTCCTTCACTTTTAATTGAGGAAAGCATGATACTTTTATTTTTGATAAGAGACTGTTTTAAGGATACAATGATGTGATTATTCTTTGTGTGTTTTGAAATTGGTTACAGATCCCTAGAGGTCATCAACATTATTACCCATGGCACCTTAGAATGATTTGAGTTTTCGTATCTGCTTGGAGGAGGTGTAATTGTTATTTGGCTGCTGCTGCTGCTGTTGCTAAGTCACTTCAGTCGTGTCCGACCCTGTGCAACCCCAGAGACAGCAGCCCACCAGGCTCCCCCGTCCCTGGGATTCTCCAGGCAAGAACACTGGAGTGAGTTGCCATTTCCTTCTCCAATGCATGAAAGTGAAAAGTGAAAGTGAAGTTGCACAGTCGTGTCTGACTCTTAGTGACCCCATGGACTGCAGCCCACCAGGCTCCTCCATCCATGGGATTCTCCAGGCAAGAGTTACTGGAGTAGGGTGCCATTGCCTTCTCTGGTTCTTTGGCTAGATGATAGATATTTACTGCTTCTGTTTATATAAGCATAGACTTGGGAAATGCTTTTAAGGGTTGTGTTATTTAGAAAAACCCACTGGCTTGATGTTTTGGGAGCAGGGGAATGATAAGCTGTGTGTGATGCCTATTTAAAAGAGAGTATTCATAAGTGAAATTTCCTTCTTGCAGTTGATTGGTCCAACTATTTCTCTGATAGGTGTTTTATATTCTGAAAAATTTGTGTTGATTTGGTGACTTATGAATAAGCACAGATTGTTAAACAGGCTGTGTTCCGAGCAAGAAATGACACAGGAAGATATGTATAAAGTTTCCTCGGTTTTAAATTATTGGATCTTTAGGCTAACCTTTTGATCGTATTTTGTATCCTAAAATAGCTTCTGCAATATGCAGAAGCTTTACCCAGGTGGGATGACATTTTCACTGGCAACTCAATCTCTCTCATACTGTCCCTCTGCCAGCAAAGTCCTGAATATACTTCAAGTATTCTATTTCTACAGATAATTTCTAGACAAGGCAATCTTTACATGCAATAATGATGGACAGGACGTTTGAGGTTTGGCAGTTGTTTTCAAATGTAGGTACTGGTTAGGACATCTGTGTGTATGGTTTATCATGGGGCCATTAAGCTCAGCTGTGTGAAAACATGAACTACATTCCTTTATACCTAATGTGTGGGCTTCCCTGGTGGCTCAGAAGGTAAAAGAATACACCTGCAGTGTAGGAGACCCGGATTCGATCTGGGTCAAAAAGATCCTGAAAAGAAGGGAATGGCAATCCACTCCAGTATTTTTTTCCTGGAGAGTCCCATGGATAGAGGAGCCTGGTGGGCTACAGTTCATACAACTGTAAAGAGTCAGACACAGTTGAGTGCCTAACACACACATACCGAGTGTGTATTGTTAAGACTCAGGAATTCCTTCAAAATCTGGACATTTGAGTGAATGGCCCTGGCCCTCTTTAATTGGATGGACTCAATTCTGACATCCTGTCTTTCTCATCTGCTTCATCAAGTCCTGTCAACTCAGCATCATTACCATTTCTCAGTACCTGTCCTCTTTACTAAAAGAACAAGAAGACGGAAGAATCAGAGGACAGACCTACACGACAGTCTAACAACTTCAACTAATTGGCACATACAGAACCCAGAACTGCAGAGCTGACTGTGGCTGGGCAGTAAAGAATGCCTTCATTCCTCTTTCAGTAGAGGATGAAAACATGAGGATTTTCCTTCTCATTTAACCGTTAGGAATTAAGATAGAGCTCAGTGATGGAAAGATAACTACACAGTCCCCTTGCCTGTAATTTTATTTATTCACTGGCTGTACTGGGCCTTCCGCACGGCCCAAGCTTTCCTCCTGTTGCAGGGTAGACGGGCTCTCTCTAACTGCCGCTTGTGGGCGTCTCCCTGCGGAGGCTTCTCTTGTGGAGCGAGGGCTTGAGGGCTCGAGGGCTCCAGTCGTCGAGGTGCTGGAGGTCAGTGGTAGCAGCTCCCAGGCTCGAGAGTGCGGGCTCAGTAGTTGTGGAGCGTGGGCTTAGTTGCTCTGCAGTACGTGCAATCTTCCTGGATCAGGGATCAAACCCATGTCTCCTGCACTGGCGAGCAGATTCTTTACGACCGAGCCATCAGGGAACTCCCCTCCCCCCCACCTTTTTTTTCCCCAAACAAATTAAGCTCTATACCTCTAGGAAAGGGACTTCCCTGGTGGTTCAGTGGCAAAGAATCCACCTGCCAAAGCAGGAGGCATGAGAGACACGAGTTTGATCACTGGGTCAGGAAGATCTCCTGGAAGAGGGCCTGGCAACCCACTCCAGTATTCTTGCCTGGAGCATCCCATGGACAGAGGAGCCTGGTAGGCTGCAGATCATGGGGTCTCACAGAGTCAGATACGACTGAAGTGACTTTGCACACACACATGCACCTCTAGGAAAACCTGTGTATCATAGAAGAACTCAAGATAGAAATTATAAAGTATTTTGAATTAAATGATAATGATTTTGGCATAATGATTTGACATAAGACTTGTGGGATGCAGCTAGTCTGAAAATCAATATCTAGTTTTCCATGTCAAGAATCTAAATGAAAAAAAGAAACTTAAACCCAGAGAGTATAGGAAGAAGGAAAAGGTAACATATGGAACAGGAATCAGTAAATAAATCAACAAAAGTTGATTTTAGAAATATTAAAAACTAATAAACCCCTTAAGACTGATTAAGGAAATAAGAGATAAAACATATTACCAATATACTATTCCATACTGAATTGGAAACTCTGAGCAGTGAAGGAAGAAAAAATACTTATTTTAGAAAAGATGAATGCATAAATGAACTGTAGTATATCCACATTGTGGAATATTATTTAGCAACAAAAATAAAGGAGCTATCAAGCCACAAAAAGGCATGGAGACATTTAAATGCATATTACCAAGTGAAGGCAGTCAGTCTGAGAAGGCTATGTAAAGTGTGTTTCCAACTGTATGACATTCTGGAGAAGCAAGGCTATGGACAGTGAAGAGATTAATGATTGCCAGGTTTAAGGAGGGAAGAGGAGAGAGGGATGGGTAGGTGATTTTTACAACGCGGAGACGATTGTATAGGCTATGGTGGTAGACACATGACCTTATGCATCTGTCCAAGCTAATAGAACTATACAATACAGAAGTAAATGCTAAGGTAAATTATAGACCTTAGTTAATAATAAATGTATCAATAATAGTTTATCACTTGTAACCGTATTAGTGTAAATCTTAATAACTGGGGATATTGTATATAGGGAGGAAGAGGAGATATGAGATTATACTTTTCAATTATTCTGTATACCTAAAATTTCTCTAAAAATTTAAATCTATTACCAAAAAAAGGAGAGATATATAGAAATTAACCATATTCATAGCTGGAAAGAACAATATGAAGCTGTTCTCAGATTAATCTATAGAGCAGTTTGCAGTCAAAATCTCCACTGCTTTTATTTGGAGGTGGGGGTGTTAGACTTTTGAATTCTGAAATTTACATGATAGAACAAAGGAAAAAAAAATTAATCTGAAGGACCAGAGTAAGGTGGGGCTTATGTTATTGGATATCAAGATTTACTACTGGTCTATGTAGGAAATAATTATTATGAGATACTGGCACAGGTATAGATAGACAGAGATGTTAGGAGTGGAAATTATATACCTGATAGAGGTGAAGGTCATTGGGAGTTAAGGTAGGTATTATCAATAAAAAGTGCTTTAAAGTTTGATTATCCATATGGATAAAAAATAAAATATCATACCCACCTCAAACCATAAGTAAACAATTTAGGATAAAGATTGTAAAAAGCAAAACTTCAGAGATTTTCCAGGAAGATGTATGAGAATGTATGTGTGATGAACTTGGAGGTTTTAAACCATACCTCTGGGATAAATGCCACACACAAACATACAATATGCAAAGAAAAATACTTATAAATTCAGCTCATTAAATTTTTTATACATGTGATTCTTGGTACCTTAATATAAATCTTTCTTTTTTTAAGGCTAGATACTGGGTGAAGAGATTTGCCACAAAAATACAAAGAAAGCATTATTATTAGATTGTTTAAAGTACCATTTCAAATAACTAAGAAAGAAAACCCTGAAGCTGTCATGCTAAGAGAATAACGGATCAATCCCCTGTTATATTTCAGGTGGGCACATGTTAGAAAAATCTTGCAATGGTAGGTGCAGGCAAAGATGTTGCACAATAGGAAATTATTGGTTGATCTTAGATATATTAATTAATATATATACTTTGAAGAACAATTTGGCAGTACCTCGTGAATCAACTGTAGGATCCACATAACCTGCAAACCAATAACTCAACTCTGAGATATGGTGTTTCTCAATGAGACCTTACTGGGAATTTGGGCAGGGCAAGCCTCTCTTCTAGGGTGTCATTCATATCTCTGAGTCACACCCACTGTGTGTGAGTTATGTCTCCTACTATGGTCGTTCAAGCATCCAAACATTCTTCAAACATTTCTGATCACTTCTAATGGGGCTTCCTTGGTTCAGATGGTAAAGAATCTGCCTACAGTGCAGGATCCCCTGGAGTGGGAATGGCAACCCACTCCAGTATTCTTGCCTGGAGAATTGCATGGACAGAGGAGCCTGGCAGGCTATAGTCTATGGGGGCACTAACAGTAGACGTGGCTGAGTGACTAACACTTTCACTTTCTAACAGAGGAGTCCATGGCTGATTGAAAACCCTGAGAGAAACTGACTTATGCATCAGAAGATATGTCTAAGAGTCTTCTTTAAAGCTTTGTGTAATTATTTAGCTGTAAAATATGGTAAGCATCTGAAGTATCCATCAGCAGGAAGATTAAATTGTAGAATCTTCTGAAAATGGAAATAGAATATGACTGTTAAAATCTCTCTGATAAAACTATGCTTATCATTGTGGATAAAGTTCTTGAAAGAAATGTTGACTTAAAAGCATGGTTCAAGGACGTACTGTCTAAAATGAGGAGTATAGTCAATATTTTGTAATGTCTCTAAGTGGAAAGTAGCCTTTTAAAATTGTATAAAATATTTTAAAAATTGAGAAAAGGATAGAGGAAGGTTATTATTTCCCTCAGGTACCGCTGAATTGTTTGACATGATAAAATAAATATGTACTACTGTTAAAAATATAAAAGTTTGGGGCAATATACAATTTATATAAAGCTTGCAATAAAGTTTCTAATTATGAAAAGTAGTACTATGTTACATATCCCTGAATGACCTCTAACAAAATAACTGTATTATGATAAATATAACTTAGAATAGTGGCTCCTTCTGCCAGGGCACGAGGGGAAGGTCATCAGAAAGAACAACACAGATAGTGTCGCTGCAGCTAAGTTTTCATTTCACTAGTACCTTGGTGTTATATAATTTTCTATCCATATTCATAGAGCTAACCCTTTCTTTTCTAGAAAGTTACTAAAGAAAACAAAGTTTGAAACAAACAAAAAACAGCAACAAGAGGGGGTGTAGGAATACATAACCAGGGCTGAGAGTATCTGAGTGTTGCTGCGAGGTCCAGAGATCTGAAATTGATTATGAACTGAGGTATGTATAGAAACAGTGTCAGGGTGAAGTCAGCAAATCAGTAGTAAACAGCACAGTTAATAAAGGAAACTCTCTACATCAAGGAAAATCAGGAAAGATTTAGAAGACCTAGGATAGGAGATATAATGTTAAAACTCACTTACTGCTGCTGCTAAGTCACTTCAGTCGTATCCGACTCTGTGCGATCCCATAGATCCCACCAGGCTCCCCCATCCCTGGGATTCTCCAGCCAAAACGCTAGAGTGGGTTGCCGTTTGCTTCTCCAATGTATGAAAGTGAAGTTGCTCAGTTGTGTCCGACTCCCAGTGACCCCATGGACTGTAGCCCACCAGGCTCCTCCGTCCATGGGATTTTCCAGGCAAGAGTGCTGGAGTGGGGTATCATTGCCTTCTCTGATAGATGCGTTACTGTTTGTGAAATAGATAGCTCATGGGAACCTGCTGGGTAGCACAGGGAGCTCAGATTGGTGCTCCATGATGACTTAGAGGCGTGGGATGGTGGCCGGGATGGTGGCGAGAGCGCGGCTCAGGAGGGAGGAGATGTATGTGTGTGTGTACCCAGCCTGAAGAAGGTCACGGACAGAGGAGCCTGATGGGTTGCAGTCCGCAGGATCCGCTCAGAGCTGGATACCACTGAAATGACTTAACGGGCATGCACGCAAAGCTGATTCACGTCATCCTACAGCAGAAACTAACATGATACTGTAAAGCAGTTACTCTCCAATTGAACAAATGAGAGATGGCACGTCAGGAGGGACTGGTACTTGACATGGTGCTCAGCTCCTTCTTAGTTTGTTCAATTGATTTCCTTTCTCTAGGTGCAGTTAAAGTGAAAACACAGAGTGCTGAAGAAATGTGCATTTGTGAAATCCGAGAGTCAGTGTTCATACTGACTGTAGAGCATTAGAAAGCTACCAGAAATGATGAGTGCCTGGTAATCACTGTTGCCTTCCCTCCCTTCTCTCTCCCATTTCTCATGGGATAGACAGGAGATCCCCAAATTGCAAAATGTTCTTTAGGCCACCTATCCCTGCCAGAACTCCAGACATTGATACTTTGATAAAAGACAGATGGTAGAAACCCTTGGGTAGGGTAAAGGTCTGCATGGTCTCTGTGTTCCCTGATAACACTGAGATTCTCTTTTCAGGATGTCCAGCATCAGGCTGGCCCAGCTTTTACTGCCAAAGTACCCACCTGCCCCTCAAGTTGAGTTAGGCCTCCTTAGCTGTTAGGTCTCTGGTTTCTCTTGAATGCTTCTGGACGGGCAGATGCTGCTCATAGTTCAGCCTGGCCCATAGAATGACAGTGAAAAGTGAAAGTGTTAGTTGCATCTGACTCTTTGCGCCTCCTTGGGCTGTAGGCCAGCAAGCTCCTCTGTCCGTGGAAGTCTCCAGACAAGAATGCTGGAGTGTGTTGCCATTTCCTTCTCCAGATTTTCCAGACCCAGGGATTGAATCTGGATCTCCTGCATTGTCAGACACAATCTTTACTTTCTGAGCCACGTGGGAAGCCCATAGAATTCCATTGATTTAATTGACTTTTCTCATCTCGTTTTCTTCCTACTTTCTCTGCGGACCCATCCATTTGTTGCTTTTTAAGTTGAGCTGACTGTTTTCATGCTTATACTTTAAAAAATGTTAATGCTTTGAGATTTCATTTTTCCTTGCTTTTTGCTTTCTCACTCTTTTTAAAGAAAAATCTGCTTTGTTTTCTTCCAGTTACTCTTGCTAAAAGTGAATCAGAATAATTTAGACGGTCTCCATTTCTTCCGTAGCTGTTCATTTTGACAACTTATGTTAAAGCATTGGCATTCTTAATAACATTTCTATGTCAGGGATTCCTAAAACCACCCTCAGGTCAGGTGGCTCTCTAGAAGGACTCAACGTTTCGTCATACTCATAGCTATCATTTCCTAAGGGAAAGGATGCTCAGCAAAATCAGTGAAGAGAAAAATGCATACAGATTCCCTGTAAAGAATCACTTAGGACCGGCTTGATTCCTCTAACAAGGAGATGTGATGGCACCTGCAAAATGTTGTCTACCAGGGAAAGTCATTAGAGAGCTATTTTTCTGGCTACCCAGAATTTAGAGGGTAGTCCGTGGATCTCTGGATGTAAGGGAAGGCTGAAGAAATAGACTAAGTAGACCAAAATTGGAGGCTATGTCACAGCCAACATTTTATCTTGCAAAGAGGAGCATCTCTGGCTCTGCTGTCACTGGACTGGCCTCCAGGGTGTCAGTCCCTGTTGTCAAAAGCATCTTCATCCTTAGACGCTCTGCTGGTGTTTAACTCTTCACTGCAGCTACCATTGGAGAGATTTATGAAGTAGATTTGTGTTGGGAACTGGTCACATAGGCACCCTCTGCCTAGCATATATTGCATGTCCAGACTTTTAGATGGGAAGCCAGTATTCAGCGTAAGACAAATGGTTTGCATACATGGTTTAGGGACAGTGAGATGCTCTTGTCACTTAGGATGTTGGGAAACATTGGCATCCAAGTTCCTAGATGCCACCTTAGGAATAACCATGCACAGAGGTCCTTTCAGCTCAGTTCAGTCACTTGGTCATGTCCTACTCTTTGCGACCCCATGAACCACAGCATGCCAGGCCTCCCTGTCCATCACCAACTCCCAGAGTCTACTCAAACCCATGTCCATTGAGTCAGTGATGCCATTTAACCATCTCATCCTCTGACATCCCCTTCTCCTCCTGCCCTCAGCAGATCTTTTAAAAGATAGCAATCTCAGACTTTCTACTTCTGCTTTCTGTGCGACTTCTTTATTCTTTTGGAGTGGAGTGTTAGCCCAGGGCTCATTTAAAGATCATGTATACCTTTTGGTCTTCTGGTCATTACAGGGCAAGATAATAACGGTGGATATGCTGTCAGAGATGGAATTAAAGTGAAAATACAGGTATCTGACGCTTCAGATAAGCTTTCCCCTTCCTCTCTTTTCCTCTAGTCTTCTCCAAGCACAGACTATGAATTAGGAGTGATTGGTAGAGGTAAGAAATTCTGAGATTTTTTTCTTTGTTCTGTAGATGAGATTTTTAAGAGAACAATAGTGTTGGCAGGGCATGTCATTAACCAGAGGAGATAGAACCTACTTCTCTGTTTTCTTTTTCTTTCCAAGAACATATGTAGTGGGACTAAACATGCATCCAGTCCTTTTGGTTGATCTCAGTTATATAGAAGTTTATGTCTCCATGTTACTGTCATTTGTATTTAATTGCCAAGCTATATCTGACTTAGCATGGATTGTAGCTTCCAGGCTCCTTTGTCCATAGGATTTCTGAGGCAAGAATACTGGAGTGGGTTGCTATTTCCTTCTCCAGAGAATCTTCCTGACCCAGGAATTGAACCCACATCTCTTCCATCTCCTGCACTGGCAGGTGGATTCTTTACCACTGAGCCACCAGGGAATCCCGTCTCCATCATATATATTTTTAAAATAGATGTCTGGTATGTGGAATGATTTCCCTTCCCTCAACTGGGATTACAAATTTAGTAACAAGTTAGATAATAGATTGGGAAGATATATTTTAGAAGAAAAAAGCCAATTGACTGTAAAAGCAGAAAAATCATTTGTTCTTTTTATGAAACTGTTTTGGAGACCTTTCCATTAAGGATAATATTTTTAGATAAATGAGGTAGGGGTTATTTCTGCTACAGTTCAGTTCTGTTCAGTTGCTCAGTTGTGTCAGACTCTTTGCCATCCCATGAACTGCAGCACGCCAGGCCTCCCTGCCCATCACCAACTCTAGGAGTTTACTCAAACTCATGTCCATTGAGTCGGTGATGCCATCCAACCATCTCATCCTCTGTCATCCCCTTCTCCTCCTGCCTTCAGTCTTTCCCAGCATCAGGGTCTTTTCAAATGAGTCGGCTTTTCCCATCAGGTGGCCAAAGTATTGGAGTTTCAGCTTCAGCATCAGTCCTTCCAGTGAATATTCAGAACTGATTTCCTTTAGGATTGACTGGTTGGATCTCCTTGCAGTCCAAGGGATTCTCAAGAGTCTTCTCCAACGCGACAGTTCAAAAGCATCCATTCTCCTACACTCAGCTTTCTTTATAGTCAAACTCTCACATCCATACATGACCACTGGAAAAACCGTAGCCTTGACTAGATGGACCTTTGTTGGCAAAGTAGTGTCTCTGCCTTTTAATATGCTTTCTAGGTTGGTCATAACTTTTCTTTCAAGGAGCAAGCATCTTTTCGTTTCATGGCTGCAGTCACCATCTGCAGTGATTTGTTTCTGTTTCAAGTATAATTAAATATACCCAGGGGTACAAACTCTTACCCTGCTCTATCAGAATGCTGAATAATCCTTAGAATTTCGTTTGCTGTTATCTTTTACCATTAGATAAGCATGTACATCATCAGATTTTCACTTTTATTGAATTTAGTTTAGATTGTTTTCCTCCCTTTTTTAAGAGAATATATTGGGTTGTCCAGAAAGTTTGTTCGGGTTTTTCTGTAACATCTTATGGAACAAACTTTCTGGCCAACCTATAAATAGGAAATTTTCTTTCTACTGGTAAGAAAAAAGATACTGCGGTTAAGTAAAAAGGTGCCTCAGTAATATTGGTAACACACTCTGACTTGTAATAACTGCTTCCTGCTCTGTCATTGGAACTGATACTTATATTGTGAAAGGAAACTCTTTTCGTCACATTTACACTAAAGGAGAGCTTTGAGAATCACAGTTTGAGTCAGTGTTACTGAGTAACTCTAAGGCACATAATGGTAACGTAAGCTATTGTCATTCTCAGAGTGTCTTTCCTTGCTTGTGTTTCTCACTCAGTGAGTGGTTGTGGTCCAGGTTCAATCCGAAACTTTGAGCTGACGTTTAGAAGGTTAGCGCTTTTTCCATTTGGCCAATTGCTAGCAGCCAGCTCGGGAGGATGTCTGAGTTAAAACCATGATAAATGGAACTTCCATAGGCTCCCTGGCTTGGGGCTTTTTTCCTGTAAACACTTTGTCCTGACTTTAGTGGTTTGATGAAGCAGAATACTTATTTTCATTCAGTAAATGAAAACTGAAGTTTAGCAGGCCAAGTAGCCTAGATATCTTGTTTTGCGAAGAGATTCTCCTAGTGTTGATGGTTTGCAAAGCATGGGTTATGCTTCAGCTTGTGGCCCATTGGGTTTGTGAAAATAGCCTCTGAACTTTTTTCACTGCAGAAAATGGAACAGATGTTTGTTTTTAAATATCCTTTGAGATGAAGAAAACTCAGTATATTTTATATCCTCTATCTATTTTATGTATATATTTTATATCTAATATATATATTTATACCTGATGCTATTTTTATATCTAATATATTAGATATATTTTAAATATATATATTGTAGATATTTATGTCTGATATATATATTTTATATCTAATACTCGGTTGGCTTTACCTCACCACCCTTTTCTTCAAACATTAGATTTACTCTAATAAGTTCCCTTTATTCTGAACAATACATTATGACTCGGTGGGATGACATTTTTAGGCATCAAAGAGACATGTATTATAAGCTTTATATACACTTTTAAGATTTACTTTTTTTCCTGGGCACATACCTTTTGTGTTTATATGTTTGTGGTTCTGCACACCAGGCATTGAACATTTGGGGAAATTGGTAAAAATGCTTTTGCTAAACTTATTAAAATAAGTCTGGTTCCAGGTGAAATTGAGCAAAGCCACTCCAGCCTTTTCCCCCCAGTGAATGCAAACATGAATCTGGAGGAAGTGCCAGGTGAAGCTGGCTGAGGTCTCTGAAAAGTAAATATTCGCATGTTGACTAGGGAAGAATTGCTGCTGTTTAGTCTCTAAGTCGTGTCTGGCTCTTTGGCAGCCCTGTGGACTGTAGCCCACAGGCTCCATCTGTTATGGTATTTCCTTGGCAAGAAGAATGGAGTGGGTTGCCATTTCCTTTTCCAAGGGATCTTCCTGACCCAGGGATCAAACCTGCGTCTCCAACATTGACAGGCGGATTCTTTACTTCTGAGCCGCCAGGGAAGTGCAGGGAAGAGTATTAGTATGAAGCATCACTAAACTAGAGGTGGGCTTCCAATTTTTCTCTCTGCTAATCCCCCCCACTTGAAATCAGTGCAGTCTAAAATCTAGGAGTCAGTGTTGGAACACAAGTCCAGGAGACCCTTCTAGGTCTGACTCAAGGAGTAGGAAAGCGAAGCTTTAAAGCTTGGAGAAAAGAGAGAAATCTCTGATCTTTTTGGGTCTCCTTTTCCTCAGTTTTGTCATGCCCCAGCTCCCTGACAATCTTGTGGCAGAGGCAGCAGCAGCAAGAACCGCTGGCAGTGGGAAATTGCAAGAGCCAGGGCAGTAAGTTAAGGGACCACCCTGTCGGTAAAGCCATAGTTATGAAAGGCAGAGCTGAAGCATGGCTTGCTTCTCCCACCCAGTCCTCCTAGCCCTCTGGTGCAGTCATGAAGCAGGCTGCTGCTGACTGGAGAGGTGACAGGGGGAGTTCCAGGGTACTAGAAGGTGTCAGCGGAGGCAAGTGAGAAGGAGCTTGGGGACTGAATCCATAAATCTATTTGTGAACTCCCAGACCTGCGACAGTCTTCAAATGAATAGATCTGATCCTTCTTACTCAAATACCAATGGCTTTGAGGGTGGAATTAACAAATAGAAATTCACTCAGGTCCAAGACTTATCTCTACATGGTGCACACCCAATGCAAATCTGAATGGCTTTGCATAGCTTTTGAAAATGGAACTGACATAGGAACTAGAGCCCATAGAAGGTGGGCTGGAATTAATGGCCAGAAGCTAACCAAATCAGGTGCTAGATAATAAAATAATATCTACATTCACCATATATTTAAATATGGCACAGGAATTTGTAAGAACATTCAAGATGTTCAGGATGTAATTCATATTGGCATATAAATAGTACAGAAATCTCAAGTTACATGGGAACAGACAACAGAAGACAATGAAATGACGACTTTTTGGAAACTATTATAAAAGTGCTCAAGTAAATAATATTCAGTCTTGAAATAAAAGTTAGAATAGGAAGTATTGGTAAAGAAATAGGAAATGTAAAGTAAAAGCAAATGGCAAATTTATAATTAAAATATAGCCTCTCTACCTTGTGCTCCCCGCCCCGACCAAAAAACAAAACAACAACCTCACTATATGGATTCAGTAATAAAATGGAAACAACAGAAGAAAGAATTGGGAAACTTGAAAATAAATCAGTAGAAATTATCTACTGTGAATATGGGAGAGGCAAAATATTGTAGAGACTTTAGAACTATTGAAGAATAGCAAAAAGGCATAATGTTTGTATGATCAGAGGCTCAGAATGAAAGAGTGTATGGCTAAAAATAATTCCAAGAAATAATGGCTGAAAACTTTCCAAGTTTTGGGAAAGAAAGAAACTTATAAGTGCCAGAAGCTAAGCTAATCCCAAACAAGATAAATCCAAAAAAAATATACACCGAGTCACATCATAACTGCTGCAAACTTAATAACAAAAACAGAATCTTGAAAGCAGTCAGAGAAAAGTGACCTTATCTATAGGAAAGCAGTGATTGAAATGACTGAATTTCTCATCAGAAATCATGGAGGGCAGAGAGAAACGTCACATCATGTTTAAAGTGCTGAAATAAAAGTGTGGAATCCTGTATCCAGTGAAAATATCCTTGAAAGTGAAATGAAGACATTCTCAGATGAAGGAAAACCAAGAGAAGAGACCTTCTAAGAAATAGCTAGTTAAGGAAATTCCTGGGAAAAATGGGAAATAATACCAGAAGGAAATTGAGAATATCAAGAATGGAGGAGGTGGTAAATATAACAGAATTTTTTTCTTGAATTATGAAACAATGATTCATCATTGAAATCCCAAGTAAAACATTGTCTGATGGGAATTTTCAGTGTATTTAGATGTATATATAACAGAATCTATAAAAAGGAGATGATGAAGAAACCTATATGGTGGTATGGAAGGCAGAATAATCTGCTTTCTGTCCCCCACAAATGTCCACATTCTGTTGCCCTAATTCTGTGACTATGGTACAATAAATGGCAAAAAACCACAAAACTTTGTAGATGCGATTATGGCTGTAAATCTTGAGATGTCCTGTCTTGATGAGGCAGTTATATCACGAATCCTTAAGAACGGAGGAGGAAGGTGGGAGAGAGGGTCAGAGAGATATAGTATTGAGGATGACTTTCCTTGCTGTTGGTGGCTTTAAAAGTGGAGAAGAGGGCCCAGGCATGTGGGCAGCCTCCACAGTTGCAAAAGGCCCTGCATGGTCAGCCAGCAAGAGAATAAGAACTTTTTGGTCTGGAATGACCGAGAAACAGATTAATCTCTGGAGCTTTCAAGAAATTATGCAGTCTTGTTAACACCTTGGTTTAATTTGATGAAATATATATTAGACCTCTGGCCTCCAGAATTGAAGAATAATGAATTTATCTTAATGAGCCACTAAGATTGTAGTTTTTTATAGCGGCCGTAGGAAACAAACGCATGTGGTTTGGTTTTTCTATTCCGGTTGGAGTGCTCAACTATTGATTCCAAGTAAGGGGTAAAAGGTTAACTCTGCCTGGTGTAATCCCTAAATCAGCCACTAAAAATTTACACAAAAATATAGTAAAAAAGAATGATAATTTGAGTTAAAATGGAACGCTAAATAAACCTAACCAATGCAGGAAAGGGGAACTAGAGCAAGCTGTAGAGGAAACACACAGGAAACAAAATGCTCGACCTAAGTACAAACATATCATCACATTAGATATTCAGTTCAGCTCAGTTCAGTTCAGTTCAGTTGCTCAGTCGTGTCTGACTCATTGCCACCCCATGAATCGCAGCACGCCAGGCCTCCCTGTCCATCACCAACTCGCAGGGTTCACTCAGACTCATGTGCATCGAGTTGGTGATGCCGTCCAGCCATCTCATCCTCTGTCGTCCCCTTCTCCTCCTGCCCCCAATCCCTCCCAGCATCAGAGTCTTTTCCAATGAGTCAACTCTTCACATGAGGTGGCCAGAGTAGTGGAGTTTCAGCTTTAACATCATTCCTTCCAAAGAATGGTCTACAAAGTGAAAGTCGCTCAGTCGTGTCCAACTCTTTGCGACCCCATGGACTATACAGTCCATGGAATTATCCAGGCCAGAATACTGGAGTAGGTAGCCGTTCCTTTCTCCAGGGGATCTTCCCAATGCAGGGATTGAACCCTTACTAGCTGAGCCACCAGGGAAGCCCTTAATGGTCTAAACCAACTAAAGGATAGAAATCATCGGATTGTATTTAAATAGCAAGAAGACAACTGTTTTAGTTGTAACATGTTTGTAGATAACAGGCCTTCAAAATACAGAAGCAAAAAATGATATAACTGATAGGAGAAATAGACAAATTCACGATTATAGTTGGAAAACAAACATTCTCTTTAAGAAGCATAAGGAGTAGAGTATAACAAGAAGTAAACCATCAACCAGCTAGGTTAACAGACACCCATGTCACACTCGGGCTCCCCTGGGGGCTTAGTGATAGAGTTCACCTGCTAGTGCAGGAGATGTGGGTTCGATCCTGGGTCAGGAACATCCCCTTGAGAAGGATACAGCACCCCACTCCAGTAGTCTTGCCTGGGAAATTCCATGGATAGAGGAGCCTGGTGGGCTACAGTCAATGGGGTCACAAAAGAGTCAAATACAACTTAGCAACTAAACAACAACAACAACAAAACACTCCATTAAAGGCAAATTGACTAAAATATTTTCAGATGAACGTGGAAACAAGCATTTTGAACCTATGTGCAAGTTAAACTGTAAGATGTGAATTAAATAATGTATTTGTGTCCTGCTAATGTGAGGTACGTTTATGTTTACAGTGGCATTTTTAAAAGCAGAAAAGACTTGTAAAACATTTTTAATATTTAAAGCTGAATGACCCAATATTATATAACTGAAATAATGATAAGGTTAAAGCTGGATAACATTGTATTAAAAATTTACTCTTTGTGAAGCAGTTTTCTAATCGTTTTATATGGACAAATTCATTCAGTTCTCGCAAGAGCCCTATGAGGTAGTTATGGTTAAATTTATGTATAAAATGGAAATAAAACCAGTATAATATTGTAAAGCAATTATCTTTAAAAATAAAATTAAAAATAAATTTTTAAAAAGCTAAAAAAAAAAGGAAACTGTAATGAGACACAGAACTCTAAAGTGACTTAAGATATCAAAATGTGACATTATGACGGTATCATCAGTAGGAATGAAAGCAAGCATAGCTTTTCCTGACTGCTCTTTCTCTGCATCCGATACTCAGACACTGGGACTTTATCTTATTTTGTTTTTAAGCTGGGTGATACATTCCCTAGTGAATAGGTGAAAAATTGAGATTTAGTCTGATAGTATGCCTGAGCAGAACATAAAAAATTAAAATTGCAGCTTGTGGAGTCTGTCTCTGGATCCAAGGTCTTCATCTCTGCCTTGCCTATTGAAGATACCAAGTTCATCCTTCGAGCTGATGGTCATCAGTCCAGAGCTGGGGGGCTGTCATCTAGTCCTGATCTTCAGCACTGACCTCCCAATGACTAAATATCCTGGGCTGGGTACAAATGCATGGAGTCCTTGATTTTGGAAAATGCTTTTTATCATAGCTCTTAGCCTTTTTTTGTCATTAGACAAATGTGACACTTGAGTATAGGCCAGCTTAGACTGACTTGACCACACTGTACTTTTTCATATTGGGAAGATTTATCATGAGGCACTTGACACGTCGGATGAGGGTTATGGCATCAGATTTGGTTTTAATCCGATTTCCTAATGAGTCCAACCTATTATGTCTTAAGTTACTCCCTTTCCTGCATAGCATTCAGCAGACTGTATCATATTTGTTTGTGAAGCATTCCTGTCACTCACACCTGTTTGTGGGAAACATTTTCTCTCTCTCATTCTCCAGCTGAAGCTCTGAAGGTTGCTTTTCTTAGGATTTCCATCGTAGAAGCTTTCATAGTTCTTCTGGTCTGGTACATTGGACTAAGGGCAGACCTCTCACTTTTATAAATGATTTTCTCTTTAGTTACTTTTATTTTAGTATAAATTTTGAAGATACTAGATAGAATCCTAGTTGATATGAGCATGTATTTGTCCTTCAAAATGCACACTTAACTCTAAAAAAGGAAGGTGATAAAGCAGGATTGGCAACTATAGTCTGTCGCGTGTTTTTATAAATAAAGTTTTACTGGGACCTCAGGTATGCTTTCATTTCGGTATCATGCATGTCTCCTCTGGTGTCACAATAGGATTGAGTAGTTTGAACTGTCTCACTTTCAGTCTATAATATTTACTAACTGGCCTTGTTCAGAAATTGTTTGCTGACTCTGGGTTTAGAAACAGAAAGGCATTCCTTTGAACATAATGGTTAAAAGATGCTATTATTTTTCTAGTAAATGTCTTTTGCTCTGCTTTCTTTTGAGAGGAAATAAGAAAGAAGCCGTCTTTTGTAATTTTTTATTTTTATTCTTTTTTTCTCCAAGATTTACTAAGGTATAATTGACAAGTAAAAATTGCATATATTTAAGATACATGGTGGTCAATTTAATACACATATGTTATAAAATGATTACCACAATCAAGTTAATAT
The DNA here is from genome assembly GCA_006408675.1 of Madoqua kirkii. Classification (NCBI taxonomy): domain Eukaryota; kingdom Metazoa; phylum Chordata; class Mammalia; order Artiodactyla; family Bovidae; genus Madoqua; species Madoqua kirkii. Next base: position 7,448 of record SJYC01090851.1, on the reverse strand, counting down.
CTCCCATCACGTCTTGTACTTACCATTTTTATGTGTGTGTTTGTGTAGGGGGATAGAAACCTAAAGATCTATACTCTTAGCAAATTTCAAGAATACATGGTGATTATAAAAATAAAAAAGACAGAGGTGAGTGCTGTTGAGGGTGTGGAAAATTGGGAGCTCTTACATACTGTTGATGGAGATATACATTGTTATGCGTGCTAAGTTGCTTCTTTGTGTTCCTATGGACTGTAACCCACCAGACTCCTCTGTCTATGGGATTCTGCAGGCAAGAATACTGGAGTGGGTTGCTGTACCGTCCTCCAGGGATCTTCTCCACCCAGGGATTGAACCCCCGTCTCCTGCATTGACAGGCGGGTTCTTTAATACTAGTACCACCAGGGAGGCCCACTCTGTACCTTTAAAGACCCATAGTTTAAACCTAAACACATACATAATCCTATGGACTGTAACCCACCAGACTCCTCTGTCTATGGGATTCTGCAGGCAAGAATACTGGAGTGGGTTGCTGTACCGTCCTCCAGGGATCTTCTCCACCCAGGGATTGAACCCCCGTCTCCTGCATTGACAGGCGGGTTCTTTAATACTAGTACCACCAGGGAGGCCCACTCTGTACCTTTAAAGACCCATAGTTTAAACCTAAACACATACATATAATCTGTAAAACATATTAACTATGTTGAATCTGTGAAACTGAAAAGGAGTCTCCTTAAAACCAAGATCCCTTATTGAATTTGATTAATCTCTCTATCCCACACTTGATTCATTTCTTTCTCCCATTTAACTTCAATCCTATGCTAACAGAACACCAATCAGCCAGCAGTCAGATGACTGAAATTACTGCTACTTATAACATCTTAGTGAATGTGCTAAGTCTCCTCAGTTGTGTCTGACTCCCTGTGACCCTATGAACCATAATGTGCCAGGCTCATCCATCCATGGGATTCTCCAGGCAAGAATATTGGAGTGAATTCCCATTTCTTCTTCCAGGGGATCTTCCTAACCCAGAGATAGAACCTGCATCTCATTAACTGTACATCGATATAGTTATGGAAATCAGTATGGAGGTTCCTTATAAAAAGTGAAAACTACAATTAAACCAGCTATCCCATTTCTGGGTATATATTCAAAGAAAATGAAATCAATGTCTCCAAGGGAACTCTGCATTCCTTTTTCTCTGCAACATTATTGACAGTAGCCAGAATATTAAAAAAAAAAAAAAGTAGCCATTGAAGGATGAATGGATAAGAAAATGAGGTATACATGCACATCAGTTCAGTTCAGCTCAGTCACTGAGTCGGGTCCAGCTCTCTGTGGCCCCATGAATCGCAGCACGCCAGGCCTCCCTGTCCATCACCAACTCCCAAAGTTCACTCAGACTCACGTCCATTGAGTCAGTGATGCCATCCAGCCATCTCATCCTCTGTCATCCCCTTCTCCTCTTGCCCCCAATCCTTCCCAGCATCACAGTCTTTTCCAATGAGTCAACTCTTTGTATGAGGTGGCCGAAGTACTAGAGTTTCAGCTTTAGCATCATTCCTTCCAAAGAACTCCCAGGGCTGATCTCCTTCAGAATGGACTGGCTGGATCTCCTTGCAGTCCAAGGGACTCTCAAGAGTCTTCTCCAACACCACAGTTCAAAAGCATCAATTCTTCTGTCCTCAGCTTTCTTTATAGTCCAACTCTCACATCCATACATGACCATTGGCAAAACCATAGCCTTGACTAGATGGACCTTAGTTGGCAAAGTAATGTCTCTACTTTTCAATCTGCTATCTAGGCTGGTCAAACTTTTCTTCCAAGGTGTAAACGTCTTTTAATTTCATGGCTGCAGTCACCATCTGCAGTGATTTTGGAGCCCCCCCAAAATAAAGTCTGACACTGTTTCCACTGTTTCCCCATCTATTGCTCATGAAGTGATGGAACCAGATGCCACAATCTTCGTTTTCTGAATGTTGAGCTTTAAGCTGACCTTTTCACTCTCCTCTTTCACTTTCATCAAGAGGCTTTTTAGCTACTCTTCACTTTCTGTCATAAGGGTGGTGTCATCTGCATATCTGAGGTTATTAATATTTCTCCTGGCAATCTTGATTCCAGTATGTGATTCCAAAGAACTCCCAGGGCTGATCTCCTTCAGAATGGACTGGCTGGATCTCCTTGCAGTCCAAGGGACTCTCAAGAGTCTTCTCCAACACCACAGTTCAAAAGCATCAATTCTTCTGTCCTCAGCTTTCTTTATAGTCCAACTCTCACATCCATACATGACCATTGGCAAAACCATAGCCTTGACTAGATGGACCTTAGTTGGCAAAGTAATGTCTCTACTTTTCAATCTGCTATCTAGGCTGGTCAAACTTTTCTTCCAAGGTGTAAACGTCTTTTAATTTCATGGCTGCAGTCACCATCTGCAGTGATTTTGGAGCCCCCCCAAAATAAAGTCTGACACTGTTTCCACTGTTTCCCCATCTATTGCTCATGAAGTGATGGAACCAGATGCCACAATCTTCGTTTTCTGAATGTTGAGCTTTAAGCTGACCTTTTCACTCTCCTCTTTCACTTTCATCAAGAGGCTTTTTAGCTCCTCTTCACTTTCTGTCATAAGGGTGATGTCATCTGCATATCTGAGGTTATTGATATTTCTTCTGGCAATCTTGATTCCAGCTTGTGCTTCTTCCAGCCCAGTGTTTCTCATGATGTACTCTGCATAGAAGTTAAATAAGCAGGGTGACAATATACAGCCTTGACATACTCCTTTTGCTATTTGGAACCAGTCTGTTGTTCCATGTTCAGTTCTAACTATTGCTTCCTGACCTGCATATAGATTTCTCAAGAAGCAGTTCAGGTGGTCTGGTATTCCCATCTCTTTCAGAATTTCCCACAGTTTCTTGTGATCCACACAGTCAAAGGCTTTGGCATAGTCAATGAAGCAGAAATAGATATTTTTCTGAAACTCTCTTGCCTTTTCAGTGATCCAGTGGATGTTGGCAATTTGATCTCTGATTCCTCTGCCTTTTCTAAAATCAGCTTGATTATATGGAATTTCATAGTTCATATATTGCTGAAGCCTGGCTTGGAGAATTTTGAGCATCTCTTTACTCGCGTGTGAGATGAGTGCAATTGTGCACTCCTTTTCTCCTTTGCTTTTCAATGGGATAGTTATTGAATCCTAGAAAGAAGGAAATTCTGCCATTTGCAGTGACGTAAATGAATCTGGAGTGAAATAAGCCAGATTCAAAAAAGCAGTCCTTTTTTGAAAGCATTTTTTTGTGTCAGTCTCATAGTTTTATATATTTATTGCTTTAACTTTTCTGTTAACTATTCCAATTAAAGAGATTGCTAAGACTCAATTCCTTAAATGTTTTTCCTTATATTTGTAAAGTGAAGTGAAGTTGCTCAGTTGCATCTGACTCTTTGCAACCCTATGGACTGTAGCCCACCAGGCTCCTCTGTCCATGGGATTCTCCAGGAAAGAGTACTGGAGTGGGTGGCCCTTCCCTCCTCCAGAGGATCTTTCCAACGCAGGGAGTGAACCTGGGCCTCCCTCATTGCAGGCGGATGCTTTACCCTCTGAGCCACCAGGATAGATGTTCCCAATTATTTTTTTGTAGATGTTACCGATTAGCAGCTTTGGTCTTGATCACTTAGTGGGAAGGGTAAGATTCCTTGAGTCATGTTTCCCCCTTTGATGTGCTCTGATAGCGCAGAGAGGCTTCATATCCTTTCTCTGTGTCTTCTGTTTCCTAGGAGTCACTGAAGTGTCCCACAGAGACGTACTCTTCCCCAGAGGGACTGCCTGTGTCTTCATGCAGCCATGGACCCGGATAAACCGTCTGTCTGGGGCTCATTAAAGCAGCGGACCAGGCCTTTGTTGGTCAACTTGAGCAAGAGGAGGGTGAAGAAGACCTCGAACAAAGCCCTGGACTCACGGGCCCAGCATCACCTGGACCGCCGCCTGAGCCTGTCCGTCCCGGACCTCCTGGAGGCCGAGGCCCTGGCCCCCGAGGGGCGGCCTTACTCTGGCCCCCAGTCCTCCTACACCTCGGTGCCCAGCAGCCTGTCGACAGCTGGCATCATTCCCAAGAGCAGCAGCAGCTCTTTGAAGCAGTCTGAAGAAGAACTGGATTGGAGTCAGGAAGAAGTGGGTCCCTTCCACATGGTGGAAACAGACTCTGAGGAGACCTTCACCTCTCCTGCCGAGGACAAGAGGACTTCCAGCAACGGCACCCTGGGTCTGCTCCAGAAAACGCCCCCTGGAGAGGATGCCCCCGAAGGGCCAGAGGTGAGGCCTGGCCTGGGAGCTTTCCCGTTTTTCTATTTTTCTTCTTTCTAAGTGCATTCAGTGCCCTTGGAAATTTTGGTTGGGATTTATTTTTGTGGTTAGTTTGGACAGAGAGGATGTCATTTATAACCATTTAAATGAAGGTAATATTGATTGTACCCAGTGTTCCCTTCGTTTGGGAGTTGACCTCTGTGTATCTTAAAAGTATTACACATGACCTTCCTAGAACACTTTAAGGCATCAAAAGCCCCATTGGATGTGTTTTCATTTTTCCATCTCCTGGCAAAGAAATCAAGAGCATAACTTTTCCTTTAACTTTTTGCTGAAATGTATGTCTGATTCTGTCTCTCTGTCTCCTCCATTGCCTGGTCCTTCCCACAGACAAAAATGCACATTCACATCCCTAAAAAATGTAGGAATATATGTATCTCCTTTTGACTGCCAGATAATTACACTCTGTGCTCCCAGTGCAGGGCCTGGGTTCGACCCTTTGTCAGGGAACTAGATCCCACGTGCTGCAACTTAGAGTTTGCATGGTGCAGGTAGAAGATCCTGCATGGTGCAGCTAAGACCAGTGAACTCAAATAAATGAATGAATACCAAATATCTAAAAAAAAGCCAAACACTGAAGGAAACAAATTCTTATCCATTCAGAAATTTTTATAAAGCCTTAGTATTTCTTTATGATAAAATAACCAAATATGAGACAAAACTACATTTCTAGGATGAATTTAATTTAAATGTAGTTATGAGATTACCAAGCTATGATTTGGATAATCAATTTGATCAGTTATTTTTAAAAGTATCTTCCATTAATGGCACATGAAGTAGGTTTCCATGTTCAGGTAATGGCTTAATTTTTCTATATTTGAGATTAGTATTCTAATTGTGTAGAAAACTGGTTACTCAACTAGGATTTTTGATTTTATTTTTAGAACCAAAGCCTATTAATTATGCCATTTATTCATATGTCATTGGAGGATAGGATTGTGGATATTTGAAGGGCTTATTTTTTGGGAAGCATTACCAGTTAGGACACCATTAACCATTAAATGACACCTATTTGTTTCATTACCGTTAACATTTATGAAGCCCTTTTTGTAAAACTTTTGTGATTTTTTTTTACTATTATTTGCAACTTTGAAATATGTTTCCATTAACCAAAATATAAATTGAGTTATTAAACATAATTCATAATTCATAGTTGAGTATGAAGGAGGTAAGATGTTAAATTAGATACTCAAGTTAATCTTATCTTCTTGCTATTTATTAACTGACCAGGAAAAAATAGGTGGGTTCCTTGGCTTTGATAGGCTGACAAACTCAAATTAAAATAAGTTGTTTTAGAACACAATTCTAATGAGATGGATGAAACTGGAGCCGATTATACAGAGTGAAGTAAGCCAGAAAGAAAAATACCAATACGGGACACGTACATATGGAATTTAGAAAGATAGTAATGAGGACCCTGTAAGTGAGACAACATAAGAGACACAGAGGTATAGAACGGACTTCTGGACTCTGAGAGAGTGGGAGAGGGTGGGATGATTTGGGAGAATGGCATTGAAACATGTATACTATCATATAAGAAATGAAGCGCCAGTCTATGTTCAATGCAGGATCCAGGATGCTTGGGGCTGGTGTACGGGGTGATCCGGGGAGATGGTGTGGGGTGGGAGAGGGTTTCGGCATTGGGAGATTGTGTACACCTGTGGCTGATTCATGTCGGTGTATGGCAAAACCATTACGGTGTTGTAAAACAGATTAAAGTTTTAAATTAAAAAAAAATAAAAAAAAAATAAAAGTTAGTGCTGTTAAACTGTTTCAGTGACTATACAGATTTAGCGCATACTCTATCAATCCCATGGACAGAGGAGCCTGGCAGGCTGCAAACCATAGAGGCACGAAGAATCGGACAACACTGAATCGACTTAGCATGCATGCACTATCTGGGGCACCATAGAGGGTCTGCTGTAAAGAAGAGATAGTTAAGAAGATAACTGCCATCAGGATTGGGTCCACTGGGACATAGTTTTGCACAGCATTAAGTGTAGCGTAAGAGGTAAACCAACATCAGGACTGAGTGTGCATCCAAGCCTTTGTCCCGGCCGCTCAGTGAGCCAAGAGCATATGGGGGATCCAAGGGCATGTCCTGTGGGAGGCAGTATGCAAGCTGGCACAGAGGATAAGTAGGATGTGGCAGGTACAGCAATATGACAAACACAGGCCTGAAGTGTGGGTGTGAGTGTGGGTGGTGGTGGTTTAGTCACTCGTGTCTGACTCTGCGACCCTATGGGCTGTTTGTTGCCTGCCAGACTTCTCTGTCCACGCAATTTCCCAGGCAAGAATACTGGAGTGGGTTGTCATTTCATTCTCCAGGGGGTCTTCTTGGCCCAGGGATCAAGTCCAGGTCTCTGGCATTGCAGGAGGATTCTTTACCAGCTGAGCCACCAGGGAAACCCCAGTGTGGAGGGGAGGCCAAAGGTGGGAAGCATTCTGCTCTGCCTGGAACGAAGGCGTGGGGAGCTTTCTGACGTGGTGTGTGTGATGTGTCTGTCGTGGCAGTGGGCTGTGCGGAGGGCTGGCAGTGATGTGATGGCAAACGGATGGATTGGAGATGGGTGGTTGGTAGTGATTATTCTATCTTTTACCATGAATGCAAAACAGCCTGGATCAAGTACAATTTTTTTAAGAGCAGATAATTCCGGGTAATCTGATGAAACTCAGCCATTAAGCAAAGCGCAGCAACAACAACAACAACTTCTAGCTTGGGAAAGAATCTTCTGCCTGCTTTTTCCTGCCCTAAGCATAATTGACATAGACTGAGGCTGTATCTTCCTTCTGTGGCCACTCATTGCCATTTGGCAGCATGGGGAGCTGTTTGCAGAGGATGGAGAGCCTGGGCTGCCGCTCATCAGACGTGTAGGATCACTTGTGGTCAGCTGCAGTACTCACCTACTCGCCCCACCTCCCCATGCATCCTGTGGGCTAATCACTCCCTGAGGGTCCAGTTTATCACATGGTGCAGAAGTGAGCCCCTCCCTTGCTAATGTTTTGCACTAGGAAGAGTCTGAAATGCGGTACTTGGATGCAGTCTCAAAAATGACAAGGTGATCTCTGTTCATCTCCAAGGCAAACCATTCAATATTATGGTAATCCGAGTCTATTC
>SJYC01090850.1:0-12168 GCA_006408675.1 Madoqua kirkii | reverse complement strand
GTCCATTCTGAAGGAGATCAACCCTGGGATTTCTTTGGAAGGAATGATAATAAAGCTGAAACTCCAGTACTTTGGCCACGTCATGAGAAGAGTTGACTCATTGGAAAAGACTCTGATGCTGGGAAGGATTGGGGGCAGGAGAAGGGGACACAGAGGATGAGATGGCTAGATGGCCTCACTGACTCGATGAAGGTGAATCTGAGTGAACTCCGGGAGATGGTGATGGACAGAGAGGCCTGGAGTGCTACAATTCATGGGGTCATGAAGAGCCAGGCTCGACTGAGTGGCTGAACTGAACTGATGGCAAAACCAGTACAGTAAAAAAAAATACATGTAAGAGAGGGTTGCATATCAAGATATACAAACTCAATTTTTGTAGACACTGACAATTACCGAACTGACAATAAATATATATTTAAAAAATCAGAGTGCTGGGAGGAGGAAAGAAGGTTCTAACTGTTAAGATATAGGAACACTCATACTGGGTCAAACACAAAACACACAGAGAGGATTCCTCCAAATGTCAGAAAGACAAAGCACTAAAATCTCTCAACCCTATATCTCCCATATTAGGAAATACAACTGCTAGAAATACTGGTACCCTCAAACACACACATACACTCATGAAATGAAATGAAATGAAATGAAATGAAATGAATTAGATTTAAATGCCCTCTCACTTTTCACATTGCAAAGCACTAAAATCTCTCAACCCTATATCTCCCATATTAGGAAATACAACTGCTAGAAATACTGGTACCCTCAAACACACACATACACTCATGAAATGAAATGAAATGAAATGAAATGAAATGAATTAGATTTAAATGCCCTCTCACTTTTCACATTGCAAGGACTGGATCCTATAATCTGTCACTTGATAGAAATCATTTAATTGTCTAAATGCAAAATGAAAACTCAAAATCCACATTCCTGGCACCAGTGTGGACACAATTTCTATGCACAATGAAAATATCAAGGAAAAGCTAACCTGACAATGACTCAAATTAGACTGTAAGAGTGAGAAACAAACAAACAAAAAGTTAAACAGCAGACTTAAACCAAATGGCCAAGGGACGGTGAGTTGCAGAGTCAGTGCAGATAAGGTGGATTTCCAAGCTACAGGTTTCTACTTGTCCAAGGGTGGGATCCAGATGGGCAATACTGCAGCAAACCACCAGAAATAAGCTGCTAAAGAGTAGTTACTACTAGGTTTAAAAACACCTAGCTTGTGAGTATCACACTGTTTATACAAAGTGAAAGTGAAAGTGAAGGTGCTCAGTCCTGTCCGACTCTTTGCAACCATATGGACTGTAGCCCACCAAGCTCCTCCCTCCGCGGGATTCTCCATGCAAGAATACTGGAGTGGGTTGCCATTTCCTTCTCCAGGATTTATACAAAGGAACAAACCAACAGACTGATTTCATTTAACAAGACAAGCCAAGACTTGCCTTAAAAAAGGGCGGGGGGGGGAGGGGCGGGCAGAGAGGGAAGAAAATTAGCCAGAGATTTTGGAAATAGTAAGTCATGTTTGTAATTTATTGACTGACAGATAACAAAGATGTCTGTTTAGACAGTTTATCCTCTAGTACTATAAGGAAGGAAATGAAAGAAAGCAATTTCAGGCTTACAGATTTTCTAGAAAGTCTTGCAGGTTTGGTTTTGCAGCATATATGTGAAGCTGTCTCCAGATAATGCCTTCTGGTACACTTTCCTTCACCACCTCAACCTTAGTCAGGCCATGTCTATACTTTTACCTCATCAGAGTTTCTCATTCTGCTGTGCTCTATCTTTCTGTACCAGCCTCTTTAAAGCCTTCTTTACATCGTTGTTTCTCAGAGTGTAAATGAGAGGGTTAAGGGTGGGAGTCACAATGGTATACAAAAGGGTTATGAACTTTCCTTGACTGTGGGCATAAGAGCTGTTGGGCTGAATATAGACAGCTGTGATGGTTCCATAGAAGAGAGTTACTACCAAGAGGTGGGACCCACAAGTGCCAAGGGCTTTTCGCCAGGCTTGAGCTGACCTGATCCTCATTACTGCTTGAGCAATGCATCCATATGAGATCAAGATAAGTGTCAGAGGGAGGAGGAGAAGCACCAAGGAAGCCATGAAGAGCTGGACCTCATTGGCATGAATGTTTACACAGGCCAACTTGACCATGGCAGGCACTTCACAGACGAAGTCGTAAATCCTGCGGTTCCCACAGCGGGGCAGCCGAAGGGTGATGGTGCCCTGAATTAGAGTGTTGCCCACTCCACTCAACCATGCTAATCCCACCAGAGACTGGCAAAGTCGTGAGTGCATAACTGTGGCATAATGGAGTGGTCGACAAACAGCAGCATAGCGATCAAATGCCATGACAGCTAGGAGAACACATTCAGTGGATCCCAGTGCCAGGGATACGTAGAGTTGAATGGCACAGCCTATAGGACTGATGGTCTTGTATGGACCACGGAGGTTCCATAGCAGTTGGGGAGCGATGCTGGTGGTAAGGCAGAGGTCAACAAAGGAGAGATGGGTCAGAAAATAATACATGGGTGTGTGAAGCGTGGGATCCAGATAAGAGATCAAGATGATTGTTGTGCTGCCAACCAGTGTCAGGAGATAGGAGATTAACACAACCACAAAGAGGATCTTCTCAAGCTGCGGGTGGTCAGAGAAGCCCACCAGTATGAAATCCCCTGCCACACTCTCATTAATCGCCGTCATCACCCTGGTTTTGAAAAGGAGAGAGGCTCATGTGAAAATATAGAAGTCAGAGAGTGAGAAACAGTTAAGATCAGAAATACAATTGGGAGAAAGTGATCCTGAAAGTGAGATAAGAGGGGTGTGTCATTTGGGGGAAGAGAGAGAACCATTAGTCTCTAGGAGGAAATTAAAAAGTGTGCAAGAGTTTACAGAAAACTATTAAACATATGATGACATAAAGTGGACCATATAAGAAATGATTAATTATTAATTATTGCTCTGTTCTCCAAAGTGTTTCATTTTTTCTTATAAATCCACCCTCTTATTGCCCAATAACATCCTGTAAGCTTGTAAGTTAAAGAAAATAAGGAGATGTTATCCAATCAAAAAACATCTTTGTAGACATTCTATCAGTTGTCAATAATAAAAATAGCAATAAGAATATTTTTTGAAAAAAATTATATAATTATTTCCATACTCTACAGTAACACATGCAATTCTCAAAGTCAAGCTAAGGGTAATGTGAGAAACCTAATCATCATAGACCTTTAATTAGTTATTAGATACTATTTTTGTAAATAGTTTTCTCTCAATATTTTTTCATAATGAAAAAAATGGGTAGTCTAGTTTAAATGGTGTTACAGAGTCTTCAGAGAGAAGCATTGTTGTAAGTTGCAAGTAAATGTTTAGCTCCTCATTAAAAACATTTTGTTTTTAATCAGATATTTAATTTTTATATTGATTAAAGGACCCAAAGCTTCTCAAAAATTTCATTTATTTCAAAAAACTTTTTGGAATATTATGAATTTTTCTTTATATAACTTTGTATTATATAGTAGCAGAATATCAAGTCTGTTTGATTCCTTAGTGATATGTCACTAACTTCGTCAAACTTTCATTTCATAGTAACTGCTGACTCGCTGCTGAAGAATTTGATGATAAGAGACAAAAACCACCATTTTTGGAAAGGAGATAAAGATGCAGTACATTTTAAAAATGACAGCCTTTTTTGGCAAGTGAAGTAGAGAGCGAATAAGAGCTTACTAGTGGATAAGATAAGGAAGGGCTATTTTCAGCAGAGGAAGAGGCTTGGTAAGGCTTTAAACTGAAAAACCTTGAGGAGCTGAGAAATATCTGAGAAATATCGCTGAATAAGGAAAATTATGGGCAAAGTGTCTTATGCTTAGACTGCAGTACTGCTGCTGCTGCTGCTAAGTCGCTTCAGTCGTGTCCGACTCTGTGCGATCCCATAGACAGCAGTCCACCAAGCTTCCCCGTCCCCGGGATTCTCCAGGAAAGAACACTGGAGTGGGTTGCCATAGTAAGCAACAAAATAATCATGAGAAATGTTTGAGATTTGTATTTATCTAAAGCACCTTAAAGTTTAGCCATTGAGGGATTTATAAACAGGTCAAGGGGTAATGAATGTCAGGAGGGAGTCAACCGACATGTTGTTTTTGTTCATCTGCTAAGTCATGTCCAATTCCTTATGACCCCATGAACTGCAGGATGCCAGGCTTTTCTGTTCATCACTATCTCCTGGAGCTTGCTCAAACTCATGTCCATTGAGTTGGTGATGTCATCCAATTATCTCATCCTCTGTCACCCTCTTCTCCTCTCACCTTCAATCTTTCCCAGCATCAGAGTCTTTTCCAATGAGGTGGCTCTTTGCATCAGGTGGCCAAAGTATTGGAGCCTCAGCATCAGTCCTTCCAGTGAATATTTGAAGTTGATTTCCTTTAGGACTGACAGCTTTGATCTCCTTGCTGTCCAAGAGACTCTCAAGAGTCTTCTGCAGCACTGTAATTCAAAAGCATCCATTCTTTTGTGCTCATGTTGTTTGTGTTTAAAAAACAGCTGGCCTCAGATTGCAGAATGGATTGACAAGTAGTGACAAGGGAACTGGTTACGAGGCTGTTGCAATATTTCAGGAAACAGATGGCTTAGCGGTCGCAGGGAAGATTTATATTTTTAGACAGACTCTACAGACTAAGTCTAGACACACTTGAGACTCTGGATGGGGAAAGTGAGAAGGAAGTGTCAATAATGGGTCACAGGTTTATTTCTTGAAAAATTGCATGTCATCTACAGAGAAGCATGAAAACTGACAAATTTTTGTAGAGAAAATGCTGCTGATGCTGCAACTGCTACTGCTGCTGCTAAGCCACTTTAGTCGTGTCTGACTCTGTGCAACCCCATAGACGGCAGCCCACCAGGCACCCCCATCCCTGGGATTCTCCAGGCTAGAACACTGGAGGGCGTTGCCATTTTCTTCTCCAGTACATGAAAGTGAAAAGTGAAAGTGAAAGTCGTGTCTGACTCTTCACGACCCCATGGACTGTGGCCTACCAGGCTCTTCTGTCCATGGGATTTTCCAGGCGAGGGTACTGGAGTGGGATGCCATTGAGAGATACATATCTCTGTTGATGATTTTTAAAAAGCTAAATAAATAAGAATGTCAAGCATGATTCAATTCTACTTTTGGTTATTTGTCACATATCTTCTTCTTAAGTCATCCAGCTTAGACACACCTCAGTTCTGTTCAGTCGCTCAGTCATGTCGGACTGTTTGCGATCCCATGGACTATAGCATGCCAAGCCTCCCTGTTCATCACCAACTCCCAGAGCTTACTCAAACTCATTTCCATTGTGTCAGTGATGCCATCCAGCCATCTCAACCTTTGTTGTCCCCTTCTCCTTCTACCTTCAGTCTTACCCAGTGTCAGGGTCTTTTCAAATGAGTCGATTCTTCATATCAGGTGGCCAAAATATTGGAGTTTCAGCTTTAGCATCAGTCCTTCCAATGAATATTCAGGGTTGATTTACTTAGGATGGACTGGTTGGATCTCCTTGCACTCCAAAGGACTCCTAAGAGTCTTCTCCAACACCACAGTTCAAAAGCATCAATTCTTTGGCACTCAGCTTTCTTTATAGTCCAACTCTCACATCCATACATGACTACTGGAAAAACCATACCTTTGATTAGATGGGCCTTTTTTGGTAAAGTAATGTCTCTGCTTTGTAATATGCTGTCTAGGTTGGTCATAACTTTTCTTCCAAGGAGCAAGCATCTTTTAATTTCATGGCTACAGTCACCATTTGCAGAGATTTTGGAGCCCCCCCCCCCCTAAAAAAAGTCTGTCACTGTCTCCATTGTTTCCCCATCTATTTGCCATGAAATGATGTGACCAGATGCCATGATCTTAGTTTTCTGAATGGTGAGTTTTAAGCCAGCTTTTTCACTCTCCTTTTTAACTTTCATCAAGAGGCTCTTTAGTTCTGCTATAATTGGAAACCTTCAGTACTTTCCCTGACAAAAAAATTTTTCACTTTGCAGTATTCTATCAATTGTATTCATCATTTGGATAACATAACTATCCAAATACAAGTTTGAATGTGATGATTACATTCATGCATTTTAACCAATATATTCTTATTTCATTTAATTTTCTAAGAAGACTTTTTAATTCATACAATCCTAGATGGCGACACATTCTAGATGATCTCATATCTTTGGTTTGTATTCTTCATTACCTTCCTGTGCATGATTGTCAGAATCATACAACAATGGGATATTTATCAAGATACAACTTCTATTTCTTAGAATGTAAAAATTGACTTTAAGGCTCTGTACAATTTCAGTTTCCCTTTCTGCTTTCAGAATTATGTCCCATCATTTAGAACTTGTTCTGGCCAAATCAGTCTCTCTGTTTCCATAAAGTTAGAATGTACTGAAACTGCTTGCTAACTCCAAGTCTCCTTCTTTGAGTGTCTTTGAACACACTTCTTTCACCCTTGACAAACTCTACTTACCTGTTAATGTTCATCTCTATATCAACATCTAAGATGCACTCGCATCCTTACTGTGCAATACACTTATCTTCTGAAATCCTGAATTACTTCGTAACACTGTGTCAAAATGCACAAGAACCTTTTTCATTAAGCATGCCAAGTGTTATAAAATGGAAAGTAACCTCTCAATGGGCTAAGATATCTATCTTAAATATCTTTTGTATTATCCTTAGCATACAGGTCTTTTTTTTTTTAACATAGTCAAAGCCAAATAAATATGTTTTGAAGAAACTAATAACTTTGCTAATTCTACTAAACCACTCTTCCTCTGAACTAGCAAAAAACATGTCTAAAACATATATTTAAACACAAAGCAACATAACTACATATAATAATGTTAATTTAAAAACCAAGTATCTATTTCAAAGGACCTACGTTATTGAACTGCTGCACCAACTCCCCATTATTTAGTCAGTGAATTTTAATGTCATCAGCAGCAATATCAGAAGACTCATTTTTAAAAATGTAAAGCTCTAAAATACCTCCCAGAAATGTTAGAGGTGTTTTTTTAAGATAGATTGGTAGATAGATAAAATCTCCAAGTATTTCTTCTGATACAGTGATGATGCCCATATATATTTAACTCACTCGTTAACCCAATGCCATTCATGCAACTTGTCCCTAGGAAAATTGAATGCATGAGCATCACAGTTTACTGCATCCCACATTTTAAACTGCATATATTTAAATATGAATGGAGTCTCTTCAATTCTCTACCACTCTTGAGAAAATAAAATGATTCCAAGACTAAGGGGAGAAAAAACACATACATACAAACACAACATAAACATACATCTATGTATGAATGCAAATCTATGACTGTATCAGAAGAGTTCATATCTTCAATACCTTAACAAACTGTATAAGTGGAAATAATTTACGAAAGCTAAGGGTGAGAAGGAAATTCTTCCAACTCTAGAGAAAGCACACTTTCTTTGTTTTCTGTTTTGCACTTACCCATCCTGAATGTACATTCTTCAAAATTAAAGGATCTGTACAAACAGCTTACTTCAAATTGAGATCCCTAAAAAAACACATACATACAAACACAACATAAACATACATCTATGTATGAATGCAAATCTATGACTGTATCAGAAGAGTTCATATCTTCAATACCTTAACAAACTGTATAAGTGGAAATAATTTACGAAAGCTAAGGGTGAGAAGGAAATTCTTCCAACTCTAGAGAAAGCACACTTTCTTTGTTTTCTGTTTTGCACTTACCCATCCTGAATGTACATTCTTCAAAATTAAAGGATCTGTACAAACAGCTTACTTCAAATTGAGATCCCTTCTAAAATAGTAAGTTTAAAATGGTATCCAGAAATGAAAACACATTATAGACAATGGACATGAAAGCTGGGAGAATTATTATTGGCCAGGGTGGCTTAAGGAAGACTGACACCAGCGATTGTAGAAAGTAATGATTATTTTGTCTTTATATAGATAACTTGTAGAATGTGTAAATAAGCAAGAGAAATTATGTGGTTCTCATTATTTCCTCACCTCTAATGATTTTATTAGAAGAGTTCACATCTTCAATACCTTAACAAACTGTATAAGTGGAAATAATTTACAAAAGCTAAGAGTGAGAAGAAAATTCTTCCAAATGTAGAGAAAGCACACTTTCTTTGTTTTCTGTTTTGCATTTACCCATGCTGAATGTACATTCTTCAAAATTAAAGGATCTGTACAAAGAGCTTACTTCAAATTGAGCTCCCTTCTAAAATAGTAAGTTTAAAATGATGTTCAGAAATGAAAACATGTTATAGACAATGGACAGGAAAGCTGAGAGAATTATTATTGCCTAGGGTGGCTTGAGGAACACTGACATGAGCGACTGTAGAAAGTAATGATTATTTTGTCTTTATATAGATAACTTGTAGAATATGTAAAAAGCAAGAGAAAATATGTAGTTCTCGTTATTTCCTCACCTCCAAGCTTACTTCAAATTGAGCTCCCTTCTAAAATAGTAAGTTTAAAATGATGTTCAGAAATGAAAACATGTTATAGACAATGGACAGGAAAGCTGAGAGAATTATTATTGCCTAGGGTGGCTTGAGGAACACTGACATGAGCGACTGTAGAAAGTAATGATTATTTTGTCTTTATATAGATAACTTGTAGAATATGTAAAAAGCAAGAGAAAATATGTAGTTCTCGTTATTTCCTCACCTCCGAAAATTTTGTCCTTCACTCTTCTAACTAGTTAAATAAGCCAGGAAAGTGATGCTTATCCATGAGCTTTCCAAACCACATGGTTCTAAATATGTATCTATAAATCCACAACCAAGCTGAGGTTGTAGTGTTTATTTCTGTAGCCAGAATAAACTAAAGTTTGTTACTGTGGCAGGAATTGATATCAAGTTTGGAATGGAAGCTTAGAGACTCTATATTCCTAATAGGACAATTAACACCAAGCCCAATAGTGAGCAAGGACAAAGGTCTCATAGGAAAACTATATGGAAAGAACTACTTCTGATCACATAGATCTTCAGTCTTGAAGACTTATAGACTCCAATGTACATGCTAAAATAAACTCTTAGAAAAGTGAAAATGAAGTTCTCACTCTCAGCACACTGTATGTATCTTCCCAACCCAGGGGTCAAGCTCATGTCTCCCACGTTGTATGTAGATGCTTTACTGTCTGAGTCACCAGGGAAGCCCAGTGTATGTGTAGAGGCATGATTTCCGTGCAATTATCACCATCACTGTCATGTTTATATAATCACTATATGATCATCAAGACCTCAGAAGTGGCATACATGTACATGTGTCACAGATTGAGGCAGGCCAATAGGACAGGAGACTTCAATAGAAGACTTGGGAATAACACATTTACTTTGGCCAGCATTTTCAACACTTTTCAAAAGTTTCTCTGGTCAAATAAGTTTGAGAAACTCAGCATATACACTCCTTAGAAATCCACAAAGTACACTGGTATGGTAAAGACAATGCCTGTTTTCATTAGATTTCTTCCAGAATATCCCAAATTATTTGCCTACAAAACATTTTATTGAGTAATGCTGTGAACATCTTGTGTAAAGAGGATAGCAGAGCAAGTTTTAAAGGGACATTTAAACAACATTTTACAACAAACATGGATTTTATGGAGAGTAATTATAAAATGTGAGAGTTGGACTATAAAGAAAGCTGATCATCAAAGAATTGATACTTTTGAACTGTAGTGTTGGAGAAGACTCTTGAGAGTCCCTTGGACTGCAAGGAGATCCAACCAGTCCATCCTAAAGGAGATCAGTCCTGGGTGTTCATTGGAAGGACTGATGCTAAAGTTGAAACTCCAATCCTTTGACCACCTAACGCGAGGAGATGACTCATTGGAAAAGACCCTGATGCTGGGAAAGATTGAGGGCAAGAAGAGAAGGGGATGACAGAGGATGAGATGGTTGGATGGCATCACCGACTCAATGGACATGGATTTGGGTAGACTCCAGGAGTTGGTGTTGGACAGGGAGGCCTGGCGTGCTGTGGTTCATGGGATCAAAAAGAATCAGACACAACTGAGAGACTAAACTGAACTGAACTGAATTATAAAATGTCTGAATTATAAAATGTCAGAGGAGGATAAAGGAAACTTTACCTACTTATGACTCTGAGAGGATCCTGAAATTGGACCCAGTTTATTATGTCTTACAAAAAACAAGCTAATAGAAGACATTACATACAAATATGTGAAATTGCTATATATATATGTATATAAATTATGATAGATTAAAAATAAGGGTGTTATTATATGCAGATGAAATTAATATTCTTTCTTGAACAGATTAACTGGTAGATACAAAATAGCCAAAATTATAAATTATTTAAAAACTTAGACGGGTATGAGAGCTAGGAAATGATAAATAAAAACATTTAAACTTTCTAATATCTTCTCACAGTTTGTGGAAAATATGTTTAAAAGTGATCATTACAATTTTTTAAATTTAAATTTATTTTAATTGGAGACTAATTACTTTACAATATTGTATTGGTTTTGCATACATCAACATGAATCTGCCATGGGTGTACATGTGTTCCCAATCCTGAACTCCCCTCCCACCTCCCTCCCCATACCATTCCTCTGGGTCATCTCAGTGCACCAGCCCCAAGCATCTTGTATCCTGCATGGAACCTGGACTGGCAGTCATCTCTTATATGATATTATACATGTTTCAATGCCATTCCAAGTCATCCCACCTTCTCCCTCTTCCACAGAGTCCAAAAGACTGTTCTATACATCTGAGTCTCTTTTGCTGTCTCGCATACAGTTTGAGGGTAAAGGAAAACATGCACAAAGAACTAAAGCATATCAGAAAAATAATGTGTAAACAGAATGTGAAATCATCAAATTCGTGAAATAGATGTTTTCTACCATCTTTTCCCCAATAACGGTATTTTTGAGACTTTCTTTATGGAACTCCAGGAATCCAGAGATTCTGGGGATGGAGGCATTGACAAAGGTCAAAGAACAGTTTCACTTTACTTGTGTCACCTCTTCCTCATGGCGGCTCAGTTCCTGCCAAGAGAGATATTCTTGGCCTGTAATCTCTCCCATGGGGGAAAAGTGAGACAAGGGAGTGAGCGCCCAGCTTCCTGGGCAGTGTGGGATGCTGTCAAAGAGACCCACTTCTTTTAGAATACTGAGGGCTGTAGCATGACTAGTGGGTAGGAAAAGGCTGGGAGAACAGCAGCTAGGGCTCTTGGAGTGCATCAAAGAGACAAGGATGCTACTAAGTTCTGGACCCCCTTAGGAAGCCTGGCCTTGAGTCACTGAGGATGCCTTATCTGAAGATCCCTCAAAGGGTCCATCGGTATTCCAGGGGCTCTGCATGCCTCACCCACACACTTCTCTAGCCAGTGGCCAGCTTCGTGTAATCATTGGAGGCAAACCTTTGCAGATGGCTGCAGAGTTTGTGCAGAAAGCTGATCCAACTCTGGGACTGGGAGAAAACACACGATATGAGCATTCAGCGTTGTCTGCAGTTCAGTTCAGTTCAGCTGCTCAGTCGTATCTGACTCTTTATGACCCCATGAATCGCAGCACGGCCAGGCCTCACTGTCCATCACCAACTCCCAGAGTTCACTCAGACTCATGTCCATTGAGTCAGTGATGCCATCCTGCCATCTCATCCTCTATCATCCTCTTCTCCTCTTGCCCCCAACCCATCCCAGCATCAGAGTCTTTTCCAATGAGTCAACTCTTCTCATGAGGTGGCCAAAGTAACGGAGTTTCAGCTTTAGCACATTCCCTCCAAAGAAATCCCAGGGCTGATCTCCTTCAGAATGGACAGGTTGGATCTCCTTGCAGTCCAAGGGACTCTCAAGAGTCTTCTCCAACACCACAGTTCAAAAGCATCAATTTTTTGGCGCTCAGCTTTCTTCACAGTCCAACTTTCACATCCAGACATGACCACAGGAAAAATCATAGCCTTGACTAGATGGACCTTTGTTGGCAAAGTAATGCCTCTGCTTTTCAACATGCAGTCTAGGTTGGTCATAACTTTTCTTCCAAGGAGTAAGTGTCTTCTAATTTCATGGCTGCAGTCACCATCTGCAGTGACTTTGGAGCCCCAAAAAATAAAGTCTGACACTGTTTCCACTGTTTCCCCATCTATTTCCC
>SJYC01090849.1:0-26419 GCA_006408675.1 Madoqua kirkii | reverse complement strand
TTCAACTTCAGCTTTGCTGGACCATCCGTGAAGAGATCCCCCACACCCAAGGAAAGAGAAACCCAAGTAAGATGGTAGGTGTTGCAAGAGGGCATCAGAGGGCAGACACACTGAAACTATACTCACAGAAAACTAGTCAATCTAATGTCACTAGGACCACAGCCTTTTCTAACTCAATGAAACCAAGCCATGCCTGCGGGGCAATCCAAGAGCGATGGGTCATGGTGGAGAGATCTGACAGAATGTGGTCCACTGGAGAAGAGAATAGCAAGCCACTTCAGTATTCTTGCCTTGAGAACCCCATGAACAGTATGAAAAGACAAAATGATAGGATACCAAAAGAGGAACTCCCCAGGTCAGTAGGTGCCCAATATGCTACTGGAGATCAGTAAGAAAGATCAGTAAGAATGATCAGTAAGATCATTCCAGAAACAATGAAAGGATGGAGCCAAAGCAAAAACAATACCCAGTTGTGCATATAACTGGTGATAGAAGCAAGATTCAATCCTGTAAAGAGCAGTATTGCATAGGAACCTGGAATGTCAGGTCTATGAATCAAGGCAAATTGGAAGTGGTCAAACAGGAGATGGCAAGGGTGAACGTCGACATTCTAGGAATCAGCGAACTAAAATGGACTGGAATGGGTGAATTTCACTCAGATGACCATTATATCTACTACTGCGGGCAGGAATCCCTCAGAAGAAATGGAGCAGCCATCATGGTCAACAAAAGAGTCCAAAATGCAGTACTTGGATGTAATCTCAAAAAAGGCAGAATAATCTCTGTTTGTCTCCAAGGCAAACCATTCAATATCACAGATACTAAAACTACCACCAAATGGAAGAAACTAACTACCTGATGACCATGAGCATGTAGCCCCCAGACCGGCTAGAGTCTGATAATTAGTAATGAGACATCACTTTATTAGTTCACCATCAACCAATCAGAAAAATGTGCATGAGCTGATTACAAACCTGTGACCTCCCTCCCTCGCCTGGCCTTAAAAATGCTACCTTGAAACTCATCCAAGACTTAAGGCATTTTGAGGATTAGCTTCCCTGGACTCCTTCCTTCGTCTCACCATAAATTGTTGCACTTGCCTTTACCACAACCCATTGTCAGTAGATTGGCTTTATTGCATGTGGACAAGTGGACCCAAGTTTGGTTAGGTAACATGCATATTATACATAATTTCAAAGAATATACAGAAGGATGATAGATAAGTTTAGGAGATGTACTCGTTAAATTTTAATTGGTTTTGCCAGGTTATTTTCTGGGAAAGCTGTACCACTTTACACTCTTACTAGCATTTTTCAAAAATAATATTTGTCCACATTAATATTAATATTGGATTTTTAATCACTAAAACCACTACAAACTGAAATTTCTTGATCAGTCACTTAAAATTAAACCCCAATTTTGCCAATTTACATTTTGTTCAAAATTTATGAAAAGGATTTTCTTTTTTTGTTATTTATACTAAAATATCATTTCAGAAGGCAAAATCATAATTCTCAGAGAAATCATATAAATTTCTAGAATTTCTCCACTTATGTATATTAAATTTTCTGTCATTAATCATAATATGAAATTTGGCTTTGACTTCTGTATGTCTTCTGAATTTTTGTTATAAAAATTTTTTATGCATTAACATACATTTCTATTTTTCTTTATACTTTACAGTTTTAATATCTTCTTTAAAAATGTTTGGCTCACTTCAGTTTTTCAACTCTTTAAAATTTATTTCACATTTCTACCTTTATTTCAACTGGAATTTAATTCTGAATTTTATGTGTGCTAAAGATCTGAATTTATCCTTTAGGTGTAGAGTCAACTGTTTCAGGACTATTTGGTAATTGAAAAAAAGTGAAAGTGTTAGTTACTCAGTCAGGTCCCACTCTTTCAGACCCCATGGACTGTAGCCCACCAGGCCGCTCTGTACACAGTGGCTCAGATGGAAAAGAATTGGCCTGCAATGCAGGAGACCCAGGTTCAACCCCTGGGTTAAGATCTCTGGAGAAATGAATGGCTACACATTCCAGTATTCTTATCTGGAGGATTCCAGAGACAGAAGAACCTGACGAGTTATAGTCCATGAGGTCACAAATAGTTAGACACAACTGAGCAACTAATTTAGTAATTAAATCCCTTTCAACAGTTTTATTTCTGTGGAAATACATAAACTTTAACTATAATTCTATTTCTCTCTTTCTAATAGGTGTCTCCTTAAGTCAGTCATTACAAGTAGGCTTCAAGAACATTGCTTCTTAGGATCAATACTCAGGTTAATCTGTTAGGCTTTTTCATATAGCTTGAAATCAGCCAGTGATGATTGGTAAAGTTATCTCCTTTTAATGAGACAAACAGATTGAAAAATCACTGGGCCTTTTGTTATGCCATTGGAAGAATTTTTTTTTTTTTTTTTTTTGGCCCTCAAAATCTGTCCAGATACTAGAGTCAATCTCTTCTAATGCTAAAGACCAGAAACAGTAACTTAGTCTACCAGTACTGTCCACCTCCATATTATTCTAAAGTCCTCACAGCCAAATGCTTTGCCTCCTGAGGAGATTCAAAGGTCTTTAAATGCTGAGCATATTCAGGGAACAATGGGAACAGAGGCTTTACTTCAGGTATCTCGCAAGCTGATTATTCAGCTTTCCCAATAGGACAGAAAAGCCTCCTCTCTCTTTTGGAATTTCCAATACAGTGCAACCATAATCTCTGTTATGGGTTAAATTGTGTCCACCCTTAAATATGGTGAAGTCCTAACTCCCAAGACTGTGAAGGCGACCTTATTTGGAAATAGGGTATCTGAAAATGTAAACATATGAAGATGAGATCATTAGAGAGGGTCCTAACCCAGAATGACTGCTGTCCTTATAAGAAAAAGGAAGACACAGACAGGGAGAATATCATATAATAACAGAGGCAAAAACTGGAGTGATGACTAAACATGCCAAGGATTGCTGGTAAACAGCAAAAGTTGGGGACTGATTGGGCAAGGAAAGATCTTCTCCTGGAGCTCTAGAGAGAACACAGCCTTGCAGGTACTTTGATTTTCAATTTCAAGCCTCCAAAACTGTGAGAGGATTAATTTCTGACTTTTTAAGCTATCTAATTGTGGTTATTGCAATTCTAGGAAACTAGGAAGTGATATCATTTTTCATTTCCATTCCTGACCAGAGGGCCTGTTACTAAGTCCAAGCTCATTCTGCTCACTGCAAAACAGGCCAATGAATCTGAGAAACGAGGTGTTGAGGCAAGGAAGAGACTTTAATTGGGGAGCTGGCAGACTGAGAAGATAGCAGGCTAGAACCTCAAAATAACTATTTTATTGGAGTCTGTATGCCAGGTTCTTTTACAGACCAGAAAGAAAGAAGCCATGAGGAGCTAAAGTCAAAAGGCAGAATACAGAGGGAGACGCAGTGGGGAAGCAAAGTGAAAGAGTTTTCAGCTTGCAAAACATCTCCAAGGGGATGGTCAGCCTTTGGAAAGGGTTTGTTAATCACTTCTATTCACAGGTGGGCAGGGACAAACTCTCTCTCCCTGAACTGAAGAAAGGGACTTTAGTTTACAGTCAAGCAGAGGGGCAGGGTCCTCCAGGCAAGTCATTAAGTATGATTATAATAACAAGAGGACTAAAAAGCAAGTCAAAGAAACAGTTTCCTACATGGAGTCAGAGTTGGCTTCTCCCTGCAACAGGCCCATTTCTCAGGTTTAGAGAGAGAAAATGTTCCTTATGTCAGATATGCTTGTGCCTCAGCTGAGGCCTTTAAACCAGACTGACAAAGGAGACTAACAGAAAAACAAAAGAAAGAAGTTTGTTGGCATGAGCACTACACGTGAGAGTGCATCCTCATGGGAGCACCCACAGCTGAGTGACACAAAGAAGTGGTTAGAATTTGGAATCTAGGTATTAGGCAGTTAGAAGAAGCAAAAGGAGTCCAAAATAGTGGTGGCTAAAAGACAAAGAAAGGGAAAAGTATGTGAAAAGAAAGAAAGAAAGAAAGAAAGAAAAGCCAGGGACCAGAATGAGAACCTCAGGTGAAACAAACACACCTGGCTACCCCAATTTGCATAGGTCAGGCTCCAGACAGGGGAAGACAAAAACATATTAAAACAGGAAGCCAAGACAGACTGTTTCCATAAGATTCTTATCCTTCCCCATCAGAGGGAAGAGAGACTGAAAAGCACAATCACAGAAAGCTAACCAATCTGATCATATGGACCACAGCCTTGTCTAACTCAGTGAAACTATGAGCCATGACCTGTAGGGCCATCCAAGATGGACGGGTCATGGTGGAAAGTTCTGAAAATAGTGGCCCATTGGAGAAGGGAATGGCAAACCATTTCGGTATTCTCACCTGCAGAACCCTATGAACAGCATGAAAAGGCAAAAAGATAGGACACTGAAAGATAAACTCCCCAGGTTGGTAGGTGCCCAAAATGCTATAGGAGATGAGTGGAGCAAAAACTCCAGAAAGAATGAAGAGATGGATTGAAAGCAAAAACAACACACAAATGTGGATGTGACTGGTGATGGAAGTAAAGTCTGATGCTGTAAAGAGCAATATTGCATATTGGAATGTTAGGTTCATGAATCAAGGCAAATTGGAAGTGGTCAAACAGGAGATGGCAAGAGTGAACATCGACATTTTAGGAATCAGCAAACTAAAATGGACTAGAACAGGTGAATTTAACTCAGATGACCAATATATCTGCTACTGTGGGCAAGAATCCCTTAGAAGAAATGAAGTAGCCATCATAGTCAACAAAAGAGTGCAAAATGCAGAACTTGGATATAATCTCTAAAACGACAAAATGAACTCTGTTCGTTTCCAAGGCAAACCATTCAATATCACAATAATCCAAGTCTATGCCTCAACCAGTAATGCTGAAGAAGCTGAAGTTGAATGATTCTATGAAGACCTACAAGACCTTTTAGAATTAACACTCCCAAAATATATTCTTTTCATTATAGGACTGGAATGCAAAAGTAGGAGGTCAAGAAACACCTGGATTAAGAGGCAAATTTGGCCTTGAAGTACAGAATGAAGCAGGGCAAAGGTTAATAGAGTTTTGCCAAGAGAACACACTGGTCATAGCAATACCCTCTTCCAAAACACAAAAGAAGATTCTACATATGGACATTACCAGATGGTCAATACCAAAATCAGATTGATTATCTTCTTTGCAGCCACAGATGGAGAAGCTCTATACGGTCAGCAAAAACAAGACTGGGAGCTGACTGTGGCTAAAATCATGAACACCGTATTACCAAATTCAGACTTAAACTGAGAAAGTAGAAAGTACGGAAAAACAATAGACCATTCAGGTATGACGTATGTCAAATCCCTTACAATTATATATTGGAAGTGAGAAATAGATTCAAGGGATTAGATCTGGTAGACAGAGCGCCTGAAGAACTATGGATGGAGATTCATGACACTGTACAGGAGGCAGGGATCAAGACTATTCCCAAAAAAAGAAATGCAAAAAGGCAAACTGGCTGTCTCAGGAAGCCTTACAAATAACAGTAAAAGAAGGGAAGCAAAAAGCAAATGAGAAAAGAAAACATATACTCATTTGAATGTAGAGATTTCCAGGAGTTGGTGAGGGACAGGAGGCCTGGCGTGCTGCGATTCATGGGGTCACAGAGTCGGACACGACTGAATGACTGAAGTGATATATATATATATGTATATATGTGTGTGTATATATGTATATATATATATTCACTCACATTCTTTTTTTTAAATACTCTTTTCCATTATGATTTGTTACAAAATACTGAATACAGCTCTTTATGCCATACAATTTGACCTTGTTTTGAATCATTCTGTTTATGAAAACCTGCATCTCCTACCTACAACCTCCCATTCCTTCCCTTCCCCACCCACTTACCCTTGACAACCACAAGTCTGCCCTTACATATTTTTTAAATTAATGGGAGTCCTGCTGAAGTCATGTGATCTGTGAGGGAACATTTCATGCAAAGATGGGCAAAATAAAGGACAGAAGTGCTATGGCCCTAACAGAAAATATTAAGAAGAGGTGTCAAGAATACACAGAACTATACAGAGAAGATCTTAATGACCCAGATAACCACGATGGTGTGATCACTCAGTAGAGCCAGACATCCTGGATGTGACGTCAAGTGGGCCTTGGGAAACATCACTTTGAACAAAGCTAGTGGAGGTGTTGGAATTCCAGCTAAGTGATTTCAAATCCTAAGAGATGATGCTGTGAAAGTGCTGCACTCAATATGCCAGCAAATTTGGAAAACTCAGCAGTGGCCGTAGGACTGGAAAAGGCCAGTTTTCATCCCAATCCCAAAGAAGGACCATCCCAAGGAATGTTCAAACTACCACACAGTTGCACTCATCTCACATGCTAGGAAAGTAATGCTCAAAATCCTTCAAGATAGGCTTCAACAGTATGTGAACCGAGAACTTCCAGATGTACAAGCTGGATTTAGAAAAGGCAGATGAACCAGAGATCAAATTGCCAAAATCCATTGGATCATAGAAAAAGCTAACGAATTCCAGAAAAACATCTACTTCTTCATTGACTGTGCTAATACCCTTGATTGTGTAGACCACAACAAATTGTAGAAAATTCTTAAAGAGACGGGAATACCAGACCGCGTTACCTTGCCCCTGAGAAACCTGCATGCAGGTCAGAAAGTGACAGTTAGAATTGGACATAGAACAACAGACTGGTTCCAAATTGGGAAGTGGGGTGCATCAGGCTGTATATTGTCACCCTGCTTATTTAACTTACATGCAGAGTACATCATGTGAAATGCTGGGCTGGATGAAGCACAAGCTGGGATCAAGATTGTGGGGAGGAATATCAGTAACCTCAGATGTACAGATGACACCACACTTATGGTGGAAATTAAGAGAAATTAAAGAACCTCTTGATGAAGAGGAAAGAGGAGAGTGAAGAAGCCGGATTAAAATTCAACGTTCAAAAAATGAAGATCAGAGCATCGGGTTTCGTAACTTCATGCTGGATAGATGGGGAAAGAGTGAAAACAGTGGCAGACTTTATGTTCTTGGATTCCAAAATCACTGTGGATGGTGACTACAGCCATGAAATGAAAAGACACTTGCTTCTTGGAAGAAAAGCAATGGCAAACCTCGATAGCATATTAAGAAGCAGAGACATTGCCTATAGAGGTCCATATAGTCAAGGCTATGGTTTTTCCAGTAGTTATGTATGGGTGTGAGAGCTGGACTATAACAAAGGTTGAGCACCAAAGAATTGATGCTTTTGAACTGTGGTGTTGGAAAAGATCCTTGAGAGTCCCTTGGACTGCAAGGAGATCAAGCCAGTCAATCCTAAAGGAAATTAACCCTAAATATTCATTGGAAGGACTGACGCTGAAACTGAAGCTCCAATACTTTGGCCACCTGATGGGAAAAGCTGACTCATTTGAAAAGACCCTGATGCTGGGAAAGATTGAGGGCAGGAGGAGAAGGGGATGACAGAGGATGCAATGGTTGTATGCCATCACTGACTGAATGGCCATGAGTTTGAGCAAACTCTGGGAGACAGTGAAGGACAGGGAAGCCTGGTGTGCTGCAGTCCATGGTGTTGCAAAGAGTCAGACATGACTGAGCGGTTGAACAACAATCCTTGTCTCGAATCTGGTTTATCTGATTCTCCTAATGAGTGGCAGACAGCATTCTATTGCTTTTATGAAATGGGTGGGAAATGAGGAGGAAGGTATGGGCTGGCATGTGACATACCCAATGTACAACAAAATTAATGATTGCCGGTGTCCTTGGTGTAACTTATTTCATGGGTAGCTTTCCCAAGGGGGTGAGGGATGGAACACCGTGGTCTGAGGCCTGCACTGGGATTTGTCTCACTTGCTAATGAAGCCGAGATTCTTAACGTCCTAGGGGATAGGCTTCCTCTCCTTCTACAGGGTTCACACGGGCAGGTCATCTTGCGACACTTCCATGCGAGACTTGTCCCTTTTTATGATTGACATTTGATTAGTTGTACTTTTTTCACTCAAGATGATAGCCTATGATGGTTGCCTGGCAACCAGATCGCCTCCTATATGTGACTATGTATGTCCCCCCTCTGATGGATGACACTCTTTCCCGTTGCTCTCAGCACCATGACTGGGGGCTTGAGATGCTAAAAGGGCACCATCACCACTGTGTGTTCAGCCAGCGGTGTAGAAGTCAGTCTCTCTTGTTAGACTGGAAGAGGAGAGATAATGTCTTCTTCCTTTTCTTCCCAGTCTTTCTGCAAACCTAACTTATGTAAAATATATTGATTCACTTTGTGTCTGAAGTTGACTGCTATGTGCTGGCGGGGGTGGGGTGCATAGAAATTCGGTTTGCTTGGGAGAAATGCTGATCGATGGAGACCTTGAGTGGGTAGGTGAGTTTTGAAAGTGAAAGAAAGTGAAGTCGCTCAGTCGTGTCTGACTCTTTTCGATCCCGTGTACTCTAGCCCGCCAGGCTCCTCTGTCCATGGGATTCTCCAGGCAAGAATACTGGAGTGGGTTGCCATTTCCTCCTCCAGGGGATCTTCCCAACCCAGGGATCGAACCTGGGTCTCCTGCATTGCAGGCAGACGCTTTATCCTCTGGGCCACCAGGGAAGCCCCAGCTGAGTTTTGAAGGCATTCCCAAATGTCATCTTATATATGAAGAAGATAAAATTAGGGAGACTCAAAGGGAAAGTCACTTATTTTTTCTTTTTTTTATTTTGCTGTTTTTTCTTGCTTCTTTCACCTGTCAGCATTCCTCCCAGTAGATATTTTACAAGGTACTTTTTTATGGTAAAGAATTTAGAAAATAGAGAGTCACCTCTGATTCTCGTCCTTGGTGTTGATGATGGAGTTGAGATGAGACTCGATTACTAAAAACAGTGACCAGCACTCTGAGTTAGTCTCTAGACAGTGTGAGATAACAAGCCATTTGAAGTGAAAGGGGAGCAGAGAGATGGCTCTGAGTATGTGGCCGGAAAGGCCTGAAGCGGATGCATTTTGATGTTAAGACTCAGATAGGTGGGGGATAAATCCAAGTAGTTAAGGTTGTTGTTTATGACACTAGAAAAATAGAATTAGCTCATAGCCCAGTACGTGGGAATCGCAAGCGCCTAATGAAGACTTGCTGCTAAGATTATGGTTGTATTTATTACGGTTATTATTTTTATCATTGTTTTCAGCATGAAGTCGAGGGCCAAAGAGTTTGAAAGACTTGCCTAATATCCAGCTAGTGTCAGAGCCAGGAACTAAATAAAGGATTGTTTGAATCTAAAGCCCTTGTGCAAAACTCTGTATATATCAGGGGTTTAGAGAAATGTAGACCTGTAGTTCAGGAGATCTCAGAGCTGGTAATCTAGAGAGTTGATAATCAAAGGAAGATATTTGTTTTTTAGTGTCCACTTTGCCCTTTTAAATCCCCCTTTAAGTTACAACGATGGAATGGTTTATTATCATGGTCTGTAGCCAATAATCCTGAATGGAGAATTAATACCATCCCTGTTCCACCATTGACATCACCCCACAATGGGATCCCTCCTTCCCTAACACTCTGACAGTTGGAGTTCAAACAGCTCACTCTGGAGCAAGCTTACGTGGACGAGTTGAGTGGTTTAGAGAAGTACCTTATTGGGATAGTTCCAGAAACTCTGCTTGGCAGCAACACAGCTTCAGTTTAGTGACCACAGAGAAGCAAGGTGGCAAACCACAGAGGAGAGGAAACAACCGACAGCTTGCCTAATTGAACAAGGGCGTCGGCTTCTCGACACTTAAGTTGCTATTACTGTTACTATTCAGTTGCGTGCTGTTTACTATTTTTTGTTTTATGTCAGAAATCATTGCTCAATATACATGATGTCAGTGAGACAAGCATGTAAACCGTGCCCCAGGGTCCTTCATGGAATTGTTCACATTTTTCTTTTTCCCTCCCCTCTTCCCATACCTGTTATGTGCCAACCCTGCCCTGAGACACTGGAAACACAGCCGTCAGCAAAGCAGACCACAGTGTATTTCCTTCTGGAGAGCCTATTCTAGATAGTGGTGGGCTTCAGATATATTCAAAAAGTGATAGATTGGATAGAAAAAAAAGAAAGCAGAGGAAGCATTTAGG
Source organism: Madoqua kirkii (assembly GCA_006408675.1). NCBI lineage: Eukaryota > Metazoa > Chordata > Mammalia > Artiodactyla > Bovidae > Madoqua > Madoqua kirkii. The sequence goes on along the minus strand of SJYC01090849.1, from coordinate 16,296 downwards.
AATGCTGAGATGGAGGTGTGACCATTTGGAACACAGTGGTCAGGAAATACCTCTTCTGAGAAGAAAACATTTATACAAGACCTAGAGGAGGTGAGAAAGCACGTTGTACACGTGTCGGGAGAAAAAGCATTCCTGCAATACAGAAGAGACAGCATACAGAGTCCAGGGAGGTAGGAGTGTGCCTGGTGTATGTCGGAGACAGCACGGAAGCAGTGGGACTGGAGAGGATGGTGGGAGGAGTCAGAGTTACTTCTGAGGCTGAAGCCCAGGGGCTTTCCCATCCTGCCAGGCAACTCTGCTACCATAGCAACCACCTGGGATGCTCGATGAGCAGATGCAAAGGTACCCTGTGGGCTGGGAGCTGTGTTTGCTCACAGGCAGGGCAGGATGGATCAATAGCATGCAGTGATGCTTGCTATACCTGCTGTGGACACTGGGAATAGCAATAAGTGAGTTTGCCTCAGGTTGGAGTTGTGGAGGGAAGCAGGTTCAAGTTAATAAGCTGAGAGAAGAGAGGAAGACAGCTCCATCTTAAGATCTGCCTTGATTGTGTATGTATGTGTGTGTTAGTAGCTACATTGTGTCTGACTCTTTGTGATCCTGTGAACTGCAGCCCGACAGGCTCCTCTGTCCATGGGATTGTCCAGGCAAGAGTACTGGTTCAGTTCAGTTGCTCAGTCATGTCTGACTCCCTGTGACCCCATGAACTGCACCACGCCAGGCCTCCCTGTCCATCACCAACTCCCGGAGTTTACTCAAACTTGTGTCCATTGAGTAGGTGATGCCATCCAACTGTCTCATCCCCTGTCATCCCCTTCTCCTCTTGCCTTAAATCTTTCCCAGAATCAGGGTCTTTTCAGATGAGTAAGTTCTTCGCATCAGCTGGCCAAAGTATTGGAGTTTCAGCTTCAGCATCAGTCCTTCCAGTGAACATTGAGGACTGATTTCCTTTAGGATGGATTGGTTGGATCTCCTTGCAGAAATCTGTGTGCACCAGGACCCAGAAGAAAGGAGCAGTGACCCTCAAGAGACTGACCCAGACTTGCCTGTGGGTGTCCAGGAGCCTCCAACAGAAGTGTGGACCGGTGGTGGCCTGCTGCAGGGCTGGGGGCACTGAATGTAGCTGTGCATGCCTTTTGAAGGAGATCACCACCATCTTCATTACCTCCACCAGTTTGTCCCCTCCTAAATAACAGGGAGGGAACACAGCCTCACTCATCAACAGAAAATTGGATTAAAGTTTTACTGAGGATGGCCTCTCCCATCAGAACAAGACCCAGTTTTTCCCTCAGTCAGTCTCTCCCATCAGGAAGCTTCTGTAAGCCTCTTATTCTCCATCAGAGGACAGACAGACTGCAAACCACAGTCACAGGAAACTAACCAATCTGATCACGTGGACCACAGCCTTGTCTAACTCGACGAAACTATGAACCATGCCATGTAGGACCTCCCAAGAAGGATGAGTCATGGTAGAGAGTTCTGACAAAACGTGGACCTCTGGAGAAGGGAATGGAAAACCACTTCAGTATTCTTGCCTTGAGAACTCCATGAACAGTATGAACAGGCAAAAAGATAGGACATGAAAGATGAACTCCCCAGGTAGGTAGGTGCCCAATATGCTCCTGGAGATCAGTGGAGAAATAACTCCAGAAAGAATGAAGTGATGGAGCCAAAGCATACTCGAGTGGGTTACTATTTCCTCCTCCAGGGGGTCTTCCTGACCCAGAGATCAAGCCCACATCTACATCTTTTGCATTGCAGGCAGATTCTTCATCACTGCCCCACTTTGGAAGCCCTATCTTGATGGTCTATCTGCCATCATAAGAGTGTCTGTGGGGAAGGGATGGTCAGACTGAAGAGGTAGACTTGGGTAACTGACCACCTTCATTGAGTTGTTTCCTTCAGTCTTCCCAAACACATCCACTGTCTTCATAGCCATAAAAAATAATAGAAGGGCAACACCAATTTAATAGCACCCCGAGAGGTTCTGTGGAAGGAACTCTGCTGAGTGCTGTGTAAATGTCGTCTCATTGGGCCACACCTGTTGGGCTCACTCTTTATACAGAGATCCTTGTACAGTGACTGGTCCAAAGAAGGAACTTGGGTAGGTATCTTTGAAGGAATGAATTTTTCTCCTCACAGCCTGTACAGGTAATAGATTTTTTTGCCCCTTTGAGAGATGCTCCTGTGGCTGTGAACGTTAAGTGAACTTTTCAAGGCCACAAAGCCAGGACGTAGCAGAAGTGGGATTCAGACTTAGGTGTTTGTGGCTCCAGGGGTTTGTCTACTACTGGTCGGAGCTGACTGCTGTGCAAGTCATGTGAAGGTTCTGCTTTGAGATTCTCCTGGTTCTGGGAGCAGTTGTATGCAGTGAAGAGCAGATACCAGGTGAAGGGCTGATTAACCTCTCTTGCTTCTCTTTGGCAACCATCTAGCCTCTTAGCTCTGGCTCTCAATTTGTAAATTGGTGAATTACTAATGACAGCCCATGGACTTCTTTTAAGAAGTTAACAGAAGCGTGTACTTGTTGATTATGAAGCGCTAGCCAGAATCCCAGGGACGGTGGAGCCTGGTGGGCTGCTGTCTATGGGGTCGCACAAAGTCGGACACGACTGAAGCGACTTAGCAGCAGCAGCCACAGTAAAGAGGGGACCACTGTTATTTTTAAAGTACTTACTGCTAGCAGTCTTGAAAATGATTATGGGGGGTCAGTGGGCACATGTTACTGAATGTGGTAAGAGAAGTTCCCTATACCAAGGTTGGCAAACTTTTTCTGTAAAAGGCCAGGTAAAATCCATAGGTACAGCTTTGTGAACCATAGCTCTTGCTCCATAGCAACTACTCAACCCTGGTGTTGTAGCATGAAATTAGCCATAGAAAGTATATAAATATATACATAGGCAATACACAAATAGATAGGTGGGGCTGTGTTTCAGTGTTTAAACTTTGTAAAGACAACTGTTGGGCTTTAATTTGCTGGTATAGGCAGTGAATATTCACACAGATGCACATACTTGATTTATTTTTGTGTATTAGATAATATTTTAAATAATTTTGGGAGTGGGGGGGGAATAAATGTGTATACCATGATTGTATGATCAATAACCTCCTAAAAAGTTATATGAAAATTGCATACGCTTAGACTTAGCCATTTGGTAGACTTGAATTTTTCTGAACAGGCATTCTGACTGTGACCTCTGACTGCCACCTGAGTTGTTTGAATTCCGTCACTGTTTGCAAGCATCATGTAATGGTCTGTCTAGTCATCTGCCTCTGCCCTTCTTGCTACTTCCGTTGCCTGTAGGTATTTGTGTCTGTGACTACACTCGTCTTGAGTACTCAGAGTCTTAATGGTGGCTTGGCCAAAAAGGTCATTTGGGTTTTTCCATCACATCGTTTTTTCTTCCTTTATTTGTTTTTAATTGAAGGATAATTACAATGTTGTGTTGGTTTCTGCCATACATCAACTTGGTTCAGCCATAGGTATTCTATGTCCCCTCCCTCCCATTATATCCTATGGAAAAACCCAAGCAAACTTTTTGGCCCACCCAATAATAGATGTGGGTTAAGTGATTAATTCCATATATATTATATATATTTTTGCTATACTCATGTCCTTGGATAGAGTATTTCCCAGAGACCATCCAAGTGATCTTCTCAGCCAACTTGTTACTTTTATTTAGCTTTCCTGCATATAGGTTTACATCTTCTTCCACTAAAGTTTTAAAAAGTCAACGATTGTTTACTTTGCTTATTATTAGACTTCCTATGTATTTGTCATGGTAAGATCCTTCAGACAGCCACGCGGGAAGTGATATTTGTACAAGATCACACATAGTGTAAACAAAAGAAAATATTATTTTTTCACATCAGTGTCTTGCTCTTAAGATCCTTGGTAACTGGAGATTTTCTTTTCCTTTTTTAAACAATTGACCCATTCATGCGAATATCTTCTCATTTTAATAAGTTGTGCAGTTTTGTATGTTTTACTGTTCCATAAATTATACGGTAAAGCAAGATGAAATGGAAATATTGATGTAAATTTTCTGTCATTGAAAAAAAGAAAACATACACGTACTCAGGCACACATGCAAACACATACAAATTCCATTTACCCGAAAGGTGGCAGGGAGAGTTGTGTGAAGGACGACTGGCCTTCTGCCAACGTGTTAGTGCTGAGTTTCTGGATGTTGTATATAATTAGAGAGCTTTATCATATGAATACTTTTCATCACTAATGATACTCAAGATTATTTGTCTTTTCCTGAGTATGCCCTTGGAAACATTTGTTTAAAATGGTTAAAACCAGTGCTTAATGGATAAACAAACTATAGTACACTCATAATTGTGGAATACCATTCAGCAATTTAAAAAATTGCCAGTTTGAATGGATTTCAGAGGCACTTAGGCCTTTGGTGGCTCAGAGGTTAAAGCGTCTGCCTCCGGTGCGGGAGACCCGGGTTCGATACCTGGGTTGGGAAGATCCCCTGGAGAAGGAAATGGCAATCCACTCCAGTATTCTTGCCTGGAGAATCCCATGGATGGAGAAGCCTAGTAGGTTACAGTCCACGGGGTCACAAAGAGTCGGACACGACTGAGTGACTTCACCTCACCTCATGCTGAGTGAAAGATGTTCAGTTCAGTTGCTCAATCATGTCCAACTCTTTTCGACCCATGAACTGCAGCATGCCAGGCCGCCATGTCCATTACCAACTCCTGGAGTTTACCCAAACCCATGTCCATTGAGTCAGTGATGCCATCCAACCATCTCATCCTCTGTTGTCCTCTTCTCCTCCTGCCTTCAGTCTTTCCCAGCATCAGGGTCTTTTCAAATGAGTCAGCTCTTCGCATCAGGTGGCCAGAGTATTGGAGTTTCAGCTTCAGCATCAATCCTTCCAGTGAACACCCAGGACTGATCTCCTTTAGGATGGACTGGTTGGACCTCCTTGCAGTTCAAGGGATGCTCAAAAGTCTTCTCCAACACCACAGGTCAAAAGCATCGATTCTTCTGTCCTCAGCTTTCTTTATAGTCCAACTCTCACATCCATACATGACTACTGGAAAAACCATAGCCTTGACTAGATGGACCTTTGTTGGCAAAATAATGTCTCTGCTTTTTAATATGGTTATTATTAACCATATTATATGTTATTATATAACCTGTCTAGGTTGGTTATAACTTTCCTTCCAAGGAGTAAGCATCTTTTAATTTCATGGCTGCAGTCACCATCTGCAGTGATTTTGGAGCCCAGAAAAACAAAGTCAGCCACTGTTTCCACTGTTTCCATTGTTTCCCCCATCTATTTGCTATGAAGTTATGGGACTGGATGCCATGATCTTTGTTTTCTGAATGTTGAGCTTTAAGCCAACTTTTTCACTCTCCTCTTTTACTTTCATCAAGAGGCTCTTTAGATTTTCTTCACTTTCTGCAATAAGGGTGGTGTCATCTGCATACCTGAGGTTATTGATATTTCTCCTAGCAATCTTGATTCCAGCTTGTGCTTCTTCCAGCATTTCTCATGATGTACTCTGCATGTAAGTTAAATAAGCAGGGTGACAATATACAGCCTTGATGTATTCCTTTTCCTATTTGGAACCAGTGTGTTGTTCCACGTCTAGTTGTAACTGTTGCTTCCTGACTTGCATATAGGTTTCAGTGTTAGCCAGTGTCAAAAGTGCATACATAAGATATTCTGAAAAAAGATGAAGCTAGAGGATAAGAACAGGTCATCTACTGCCATGGAGTAGGGAGAGGGAATGACTGGATCACAATGGGATCACATGCAATATTTTTTGGGGGGAGCTCAATCCAGTACTGTTGCCTGGAAAACCCCTTGGATGGAGGACCCTGGTGGGCTGCAGTCCATAGAGTCTGACACGACTGAGTGACTTCACTTTCACTTTTCACTTTCATGCAATGGAGAAGGAAGTGGCATCCCACTCCAGTGTTCTTGCTTGGAGAATCCCAGGGATGGGGGAGTCTGGTGGGCTGCCATCTATGGGGTCGCACAGAGTCGGACACCACTGAGATGACTTAGCAGCAGCAACAGCAGTTCTGTGTCCTAATACTGGTGGTAGTTACACAAATACATACATGTATTAAAATGTCATCATACTATACACACAAGTAAAAAGCTGGTTTCACTATGTGTTAACTTTTTTAAAGTAAAATTTAAAAATAAAAATTAGAGTGCTTGATTATGCTTGTTGAGAACAACAACAACAAAAATCTCAAGATGGCAGATACCAAGTATTCCTACAAGAAAAATACTAATTGTAATTTTTTAATGAAAAAGTTACTAATTTGTTAGTTGGTTTACAAAAAAAGCTGAAAATAATGCAGTTTTACTCAATGAATAAATCCTTTGGCTCCATGCAGAATATAAGGAAATGTTCAGTTATGTGTCCCCCAGCGGCTGTAACCTGGTCCTCTGCTTCTGTAGGCCTTTCCTGTCTTCTTTACGGTGATCACTTTCCTTCCTTCACTGAGATGACTTAGCAGCAGCAACGCAGTTCTGTGTCCTAATACTGGTGGTAGTTACACAAATACATACATGTATTAAAATGTCATCATACTATACACACAAGTAAAAAGCTGGTTTCACTATGTGTTAACTTTTTTAAAGTAAAATTTAAAAATAAAAATTAGAGTGCTTGATTATGCTTGTTGAGAACAACAACAACAAAAATCTCAAGATGGCAGATACCAAGTATTCCTACAAGAAAAATACTAATTGTAATTTTTTAATGAAAAAGTTACTAATTTGTTAGTTGGTTTACAAAAAAAGCTGAAAATAATGCAGTTTTACTCAATGAATAAATCCTTTGGCTCCATGCAGAATATAAGGAAATGTTCAGTTATGTGTCCCCCAGCGGCTGTAACCTGGTCCTCTGCTTCTGTAGGCCTTTCCTGTCTTCTTTACGGTGATCACTTTCCTTCCTTGGTGTGTATATACAACGGGTGACAGTTACAGGGGCCATGGGAACCATAACTTTAAGTTCTGTGACTTTTCTGTGAGTAAAGCCAGCCATCACGTTGAATTAATGTCATTGTTCACATTTAATTTCCATGTTATTCTAAGCGGAAGACTTATCGTGAATGTGAAGGAAAGCCCCATGATCGTTTCTGATAGCAAGTAGATGATGGTGGTGATGTGCGCTCATTTGTCACTCCATGAGTTAGTTGTCACTTCATCAGTTATCATTAAGTGCAGGGGGCCCTCTCTTGGGAGACTGTGCAGGTGCGCTGGCTGAGGAATGATGCTTCTTAGGGAACATGCTCTCTCCTGTTTTGTCGTGGAAGATACTGGGCCCTCTGTTACTGAGTTCATAGCCACTCACTCTACACAGGAATTCTGATCTCAGCGCCGGTGGTTTTGCAGAACTGCCTTCAGATAGGATTGATTCAGTGAGGTGTCGATTTGTTTCACGAAACTGGAGACATTAACAAGGTGATCACTTGTTGGTTCTGCACATGAAGACCTGATCTGGCCATTTTTGGTTTTGCAGATCAGGTAGAGAAGGAATTGCTAGCTTCTAGGAGATGACCATGGGGGAGTGCCGTAGTGTAAAAGGCATGAGGAGGCATCTTCTGAACTGGAGAGAGTTGAGTCTGAAATATTGATCGTCCTCATAAAGCAGCCCGCAGGCTGTCCTGTCTTGCTCTCCTGGGTGTCATTTTACATCTAACACAAGTAGATATTAACCAACCAGACGAGAGGTGACTGGAGGCCCGGCTGCTTCCTTCCTTGTCTGCTACCGGGATCAAGCCCACACTGGGAGAGATGGGTGATCGTGGTCCTTCCACAGCTGCAGCTTCCAGTGACTGAAGTGCTGGGGTCCTTAGAGCAAGGTCCAAGTGCCTGCCATCACCCTGGGTCCTGAATAAAATGTATTCACAGTTGAGGGACATTTGACCAAGACTGGGAGAAAGAGGCAGATGTGATTGATGGGAGAAGCTCAGGTGCAGACGTCTATAGGAGCACCCCTGTGCTCGCTGGTGAGGGCTTATGAGACCCCACGTGACCTGTGATTGGGGCTCATTCCTGTAGCCCTTTGTGGTGTCAGTGCATGTACAGGGGGTGGATCAGAAAGCCCCTGCTTGTTTGCACCCCTTGTAGCATCTGAAGAAATGCCCTTTTGCTCTAGAATCCAAGTTCTGTTTGCCTAAGCTCCACTCAAGAGAAAGAGAGGGGGAGAGAGAGAGGCAGTGTCCTGGAGCCAGTCTGCCTTCTATCCAGGCAGGCTCTCTGAATTGAGCCTACTGTGTCAAGTATCAATGACCACAGTCATCTGGTCCCCACCTTCACCCCTGCAGAGCTTCAGGGTCATCTGAGCAATCTCTGCAGGACTGCTGCCTGGGTCTCAGTTTACCCACAACTTCAGAATTACTCAGTCTTGTTTGGAGGGAGAAATCTCATGTTTTCCCACAGGAAAGGAGCCCCAGCTAATGGGTCCAACAAATGGGGACACACCCCAAGTGCTAGGAGGCCTTTTGTTCATTTCACTTCAACTGTCTGTGCCTTTTCATGTAGGAGTCTAGTCTCACATCGACCCAGAACCTTCATAAAATCCCAGAGCTCCTGAGGACCTTACATTTGTGCATAAAACCCTGATAAGAGTGCAGATGTCTACTGCGTCCCATGCTTATTGCTGAGCCATACTCACTTCATTGCCCCGTGGCCTCATTTCCTGGTTATTGGAGACATATTTAAATTGGGAAATATAAATACACCTCCCCATCTGAGATCGTTTGTAGAGAATCTGCATTTCCTTGTTGGTTCTTGTTAATGAGGTTATGGTTGGAGGAAGGTCTTTGTGACCATATTTGAAACGGGTCCTACCTGACTGATGAGCTCTGGTCTCTGGTACATGTTCTACCCTTTTCTCCTTTATGGCTGGGGTCCAGGCAGGTCCCTGATGGAGGGACCTGGCAGGGTGGCCCTTGGTCTTCCTCTGGGACAAAGCTGCTGGCATGCTGATGACTTGCGTGAACTACAGATGTGCTGGCCGCCCCCCGGGAGAGTAGAATCGCCCTTATCTACACGGTGATCAGTGACTAAGAGGGCAGAGGCTGTAGCCTCATGGGCTCCCGTGAGTCAGCCTTTTACTGCCAAGACTCACCACACCCTCTGGGAGGCACCCCGCGCATCTGAAACTGGGTATGCAAATGGCACCTTCAAAGGGAAAGACCTGATACAGGGTATCCTTGTGAGTGGATATTCTTTTGCTTTTTTAAAGCAGGATTGTTATTCTTTTTTTTCTTCTTTTTGACAGAAGCTCTGTGGAAGTGGTGATCTGAATGCTGCTCTAACATCTCAACATTTCAAAGAGCAATCTGTAAGTGACATTCCTTAAAAACAAACACTAAGTACTACAAATATTTCCTGTCAAATGTTTGGATCTTTGCCTCTTTTTATTTCTAAAAGATGTGGAACTGTAGTCACCCACAGAGACAGGCCCTGCAAATTGTGGCTGGAAAAGATGAATTCAGTGTCTATTGATTTGTCAGAGTGGAATAGATTCTTCTAAAAATACAGAGCCATGAGAATGAGGGAGATTGGTGCGAGAGACAAGCCATTTTGAAGTGCTTTGAAATGTGGACCGAGAAACTTTGAAAAGAAGGCTGGTTGAGAGTGACTTAGCCACAGATCGATTAATTGAAAGTCAAATAAGTGAACAACACATCATTTTATCTGTACGTTTTCTTTCGAAAGACACACCTTTACTCTTTTCAAAACCTGAATTGGATTCATTTAATAAATATTCAGAAACAGAGTTGAATTTGATATAATGGCTTATAGAAGTTGATGTGTTCCTGGAGAGGGAAAGGAACTTGGGAGAGGAGAGACTGTGTAAATGTAGGAAACACTATAGTGGGGCTCAGGGTATGAAAGAAAAATATGCCCCAGACAGGAAGTGTCTCCTGTGGGGATCCAGGGAGGGACACGTGTTAGTGGCCATGGATCAGGAGGCTGTCATCTGAATCGTCGTGAACTAGAATCTTTCTATTACATGTGAACTGGTGGGAAGTGGTGGGCAAGGGGAGAAGAGGAGGGGGACATCCCACATCTGAGCTTGGAGGTGTGGACCAGGCCTGTGGGAGCCCGCCCCACGGCTGGACCTCTGCGTGCTGAGTCCTCTCTGGGTACTCCACCAGAAACTGTAGGATAAAGGATCCTGCAGGACGAGAGTGAGTTTAAGGGGATGTCAGTTGTCAGCGTGCAATTTATCTATTAATACTTCTTCTTGAAACGTTAATATTGCAAAACTCTTGTCATGAATTCTCATAGAATCCCTCTGGGAGAAAGATAAAGAACAGGATAAGCACTGAAGTAGGTGGGGTGGAGGATGATGCTAGAGGATTTGCCATGATCGCAAGCATCCTTTTCGCTTAAATGAAGAAGCATTTCCACATTCTGTTTCTCAGGCCCAAGACAACTGACTTCACTTTCTTCTCCATCTATGCAGGGTCTCAGGGAAGCTGGCGATGGCTTGAGTAACCTGCCCAGCCCTTTTGCCTACCTCCTCACCATCCACCTGAAGGAAGGTCGGAACCTGGTGGTCCGGGATCGCTGTGGTAAGGCCTGGCCCTGTGCGCTGTGGCTAACCTGGGGGCCTCTTCCTCTCTAGCCTGTCAACCCTGCTAGTCCGCATTTTCTGTCTCAGCACGGCTGGTGGTCGACTGGCGTTCTCAATCTAAATTTCTCCAAATGTCAAAGTATTTGCAGTGAGTTATTGAAACACATAAAATCTTACTGTCCTTTTCTCTGATTAAATTAATAATCATCATCAAATATGAATAACCACATAAAGCTGTGGAAGGAAACATCTCTGTAAATCTTTATGAGGCTTCCCTGGTAGCTCAGTGGTACAGAATGTAGGAGATGTAGGTTCAGTCCCTGGGTCAGGAAGGTCCCCCTGGAGAAGGATATATCTGTTTTTCCTTTGTTATCTTTTTTCATTTATTTTGTCTAGAAGGTGCAGTTTTTTTATTCTAAAGAATTTTGAGTCTTTCTTTGGTTTTTTGCCAGTCTCTCCAATCTTTGCCAGTTCCTCTCTACTCTTGTTTTGGAACAGCTATGAAAAGAGGGAAGGGCCACCCTTCTGTCTGTCTTCTCTGTCTCTTACCTTTATTTCTCATTATTACCATTACTTGTTTTTTTTTTTTCAGGAAGAATTCCTTAGCTGGGCCTTCCAGCTCACTCATTTTTGCATTAATTATTATGACCATTATGCTATTCTTTTTTTTTTACGTTGTCTTTAAAAAAATTTTTAGAACAGTCTATGTTTGTTTTGGGCTTCCCTGGTGGCTCAGCGGTAAAGAATCTGTCCGCAGTGCAGGAGGCTCAGGAGAAGTGGGTTTGATCTCTGCCGGGCTTGAGAAGATCCCCTGGAGGAGGGCATGGCAACCCACTCCAGTAGTCTTGGTGGAGAGTCGCAGGGACAGAGGAGCCTGGCGGGCTGCAGTCTGTAGGGCTGCAAAGAGTCAGACACGACTGCGATGACTGAGCACCCAGCACGCTTGCGTCATGCATAAGATATTGCCGTCAGCTTTGAGAGCGTTAAGTATTCCTTAAAGATCTCCCACTTGGCGCTTCCTCCCTTGGATGTCCTCTTGTGTTCTCCACTCCTCTTTCTGTTTATGTGTCCCTGTTGCCGTCTGTAGATGCTGTTTTGGGGTACCGTGTCCTGTCTTCACGGAGCAGCAGTGGAATGTGCATCTGGACAGGGAGAGCCAGCTGTTGAGGCCAGCTCCTTCCCATCCCTCCCAGTTGCCAGCAGCTCCTGGTTCTGCCCTGTCATGGAAGGCCTTCCTCTCTGCCTTCGTGCCCACGCTCACCCTTCTGCTGGCAACTGCCTTTGCTGGTCATGGCTCGGCCCCAGAGGAACAGGGCAATGCTGGCCTACCTAGCTGCTCTGAGTGCTGTGCCAACCAGTCACACTGGTACTTGCTCGGGCCATTTTCTGCATCCTGCCTCTGTTGCCTCGATGCTTGGAGCGCCCCTGGTTTTCCTGCCATCCTGTCCTCTTGCCTCACCTCTGCCCCTGAAACTTTCTGTGCTGTGACTTTCTTTCTGCTGCTCCCGTTTAGGAGTGTGATGTCTTCCATCAACCTGATGTTAGCGGACTACCATCTTTTAGGGTGGAGTTTTTAAAAACGAAATTATCTCTTTCTTTTTGTAATTTGTCAGGATTTCAAAATAGCAAACAAATCTCATTTTCTCCTTGTTGGGAAATAGTGTTTCTATCAAAGTTGTAATTGCTTATCTATCAACTGTGCAACTTCTTCGGTAGTGAGTGGTATTGTGTACTCTTATTATAAAATGTGCTGTATTAGGTAGCTCTCTTAAGGTTATTTTGAAGGGTTTGGGGCAGATAGCATTTTGTACCTAGAATCACATCTGAGGGACACAATCATAAAACAGAGTCAGGTGACTGCCCACCCACGAATATCCCAACTCTTGTTCAGAACCCGCGGTGTCTGGTGGATGCTTCCATGAAACGGTGATCATTTTAGAGCTTGATTGGGGACAACTCATCTGGAGATTAGAAATATGCTCCACAGAGAGTTTATTTAACCTGACTGGAGAGAAAGAGCTGTAAACCTGTAGAATACTTGTCCGGTTCTGAATTTTTGAAACACGCCAAAAGTCTGCCACTTTGGAGATGTGCCCAGACCTTGGACTTCTTCCGGGACCAGCTCCCCATTTTCCAGTTTTGTCATCTGTTCTAGCTGTTTTATCCCTCATCTGTGTGAGTGGTCTGGCCACACCACCCTTGCTGTATCACACTGGTGCACTTACAGCACACACCCAATAGATGCTCAAGAAAGTTGACAAATGATGGAGAAGCCATTGCCTGCATCGAAAAGGACCAGAACAATAAGGTTTATGCACAGCTGCTCCACACCTCACTGCTTCGGGGCCAGAGGAGAGGCCGTGGTCTGTGCTCTAACCCTATCATAGTCACCTCTGCCATTATGGTTCCATCAGAGCTAAACATCATATGACAGGTTGGCTCTATCTTTTGTACACCTAATATAATCCAAAGATAAATACCTAGTAAGGAGTCTAGGTCATAACCTGTTCTAGCACCTGTGTCTTTTATAACTGGTAGTAATTGTTCCTGTCTCTTTTATTTATTGGGAAGATTAATGATTATCCACTAAGAAAACATCCCCTCCCAGAAAGTGTTTGTGACTACATTCATTACTGCTTGATTTTCACAGGTATTAGGGTGTGCTCAGGGCACACTGGACACCCACTGTTGATTTCTGCAAGGATCATACTCTTTGGCACCTGTATCCTGCCTCCTTTGTGTGGAGGCAGGGCACATATCTGACATGTCTAATCGGTCTGACAATGTTTTCTATGAGCCCAACTCAGAATTTTATCCAATGCAGTCCTTTGGACCAGTAGTTTTCAAAATCGAGTGAATGAGCAGCCTAAAGGACTTGTGAAAATACACATTGCCCACCCGCAGAGGTTTCTGATTGAGGATGTCTGATGTGGCGCCCAAGAACTTACAGTTCTAACAGGTTCCCAGGCGATCACAGTGCAGCTGGCCCAGAAACCACGCTGTGAGGACCGCTGCTCCAGGCACTGAGCCGAGGCAGGCGAGCAGAACCGCGTGCTTCTCCTGGTGGGGAGAGTTTCAGTCCTCTCTCAGACATAACGTTTTCTTTTCCTGGGGCTGGACCTCATTATGCGTTTGCTCTCTTACTTAATTTGTATTCTCTGAACATATTTTAATTTGGTATTCACCTAGTTAACATAATTAGGTACAAAGAGCATTGTGATGTGCCGAAATTTACACTATGTGTTCTGTATCCCTTGGACTGCAAAGAGATCCAACCAGTCCATTCTAAAGGAAATCAGTCCTGAATATTCATTGGAAGGACTGATGCTGAAGCTGAAACTCCAATACTTTGGCCACTTGATGCAAAGAACTGATTCATTGGAAAAGACCCTGATGCTGGGAATGATTGAAGACAGGAGGAAAAGGGGACGACAGAGGATGAGATGGTTGGATGGCATTACCAACAAGATGGACATGAGTTTGAGTAAGCTCCAGGAGTAGGTGAAGGACAGGGAAGCCTGGCGTGCTGCAGTCCATGGGGTTGCAAAGAGTTGGACACAACTGAGCAACTGAACGGAACTGATCACATGGCCTCTGATTTTCTGGATATAAGATCAATAGCTGATTGTTTCAGTACTAAATGTCCTTCAAGATCTATTCAAATGGAACTTCTTTCTAGTCTTTTATGTTCTTCACAGACACAAGCTCCTTGTCATCTCAGTGCTGTGAGTGTTTTACCTCTACAGACCATACACCTTTGCCCTTAGTGGGATGAATGGTTGATCCTCCCTGTTAATACTGGCGCTGCATTAGCAGGGTGGCCACTTTATTTATCTTCGTGCGTCCTGCAGTGCCATGTGTGGTGTTGTTCAGTCGTGTCCAGCTCTTTGCAACCCCATGGCCAGACTGGTTCTTGATACACACAATGCTTCTAATGCCTTTTAGTTCTTCATTAGGGAAGTCCAACTTAAGTTCTGGCCTTCAAGACAAAGAGTATTAAAGACTGTCATGAAAGGGAAAACATCTGCCCTGGAGGTAGCAGAGTTCCTTTATTCCCTCCTTGATTTAGCAAGTGTTTATTCAGTCCCTTCAGTGACATGAGCATCACACTGGAATGTGAGTGGGACCTGGTGATAAAGTCCAGAAAAGAAAAAGAAAAGACATATATACAATTTTAAAATGTCATGCAGATTACCAGCTTCAACCCATTTAGCAGGAGTCCTAGTTCAGGTGATTGAGGTATAGAGACTTCATTGGGGCCTTGCAGGGAGGCAGTGGCTGTGGTGGGTCTTGAAAGAGTGGGTGGTTCTGGGGGTCAAGAAGAGGATTCGGGTGTGACAGTCCACTTCCTGGCTTGTGATTTCCTACAGCAACTCACTCACTCTGAAATGGAATTTACCCATCTGCAGAATGGGCACGATGCAGCTTGTCCTAAAATGTAGTTGGGAGATTTGAGAAAAAGAAGTGTGTATAACATAGTGGTTTCCCAGGTGGCACTGATAAAGAATCCGCCTGCCAATATAGGAGATGTAAGAGACATGGATTTGATCCCTGGATCAGAAAGATCCCGTGGAGGAGGGCATGACAACCCACTCCAGTATTCTTGCCTGGAGAATCCCACAGAGAGAGGTGCCTGGCAGGCTACAGTCCGTGGAGTCGCAAAGTCAGACACGAGTTGATGCAACTTAGCATGATGCATGCACGCAGCCACAGACAATGTGTAAATCAGTGGACATAACTGTTTTCCAATACAGCTTTGCACGAGGCTGGATTTGATCCTTGTCCAAAATTTGTTGACCTTTATCTAGAATATTCTGATCTAATTTTGGATATTTCCCTTGAAGAAACTGCTCTTCAGAGTAGCAAAGTACATCTTTATTTAAAATAAGGAGGTATGAGCTGTTGAGGAGGTGTCCTGCAAGTTGTGAAGCTCATGTTTTCAAATGAAGTGTCTAGAAAGCATCTCAGTGAGGTGACATGAAATAGTGAGAGAAGTCTAGAGATGCTGAGCAGTAAGAGGTCTTACCCCCCTCCCCTGCCCTGCGTATTTTCACTGGGCAGTAAAGTGAAATATCATATTTCTCTCAGGGAAAGCTATTTCCCCTCAGCATTTATGATTGAGGACTGGACCCTTTGTCACTTGGCCCATCCAGGAACTGTGAGGGAGCCTTCCGGAACAGGTCTTCCCTCTTGTAAAGAGTGCTGTGAACGCTTTATCTAAACTTCTCACTTCTCTGTCTCAGGCATAGGGCTGGTTTGTTAAGTAGACTATCCAGGTGGGATTTTGAGATTTTTCTGGATGAAGTTTGTTATCCTAGAAGGTTTCTACCTCTAGACAATGCCCAGGCTTAGCGATGGTGTCAGGCACGGACTGTTATATAGCCACCACCCGGAACGTCCCAGGTCTTCAGCTGTCAATGACTCTATTCCTCCTACAGAATATATAGATGAGGGTGTGTGTGTGTGTGTGTGGTGTGTGTGGGGGAGTATGTGTGGGGTGTGTGTGTGTGTAGTGTGTGTGGAGGGTGTTTCGGGGTGTGTGGGGGGTTGGTGTGTGGGTGGGGTGTGGTATGTGGGTGTGGCATGTGTGTGGGGTGTGTGTGCATGTGTAGGGTGTGTGCATATGTGTGGTGTGTGTGTGTGGTATGTGTGTGGTGTGTGTGTGTGTGTGTGTGTGGTGTCTGTGTGTGTGGGTGGGTGTGATGTGTGTGTGTG
>SJYC01090846.1:0-15052 GCA_006408675.1 Madoqua kirkii | reverse complement strand
TCATAATGCTGTGCTACCAAAATGAGTAGGAAAATGACATCCTTAAACTCCAGTATATTTTTATTCCTTTTACACTACCTTTTGAATAACTTATCCTTCAAACCACATTACCAAACTATTTACTTTTTCTCTGTATTACAGTGTTAGAGGTGACAGGTTATTTCTTATTTTTATCCCATACTCCTTAGTAATAGAAACATTTTCATTGAGTGTAATGTTTTTGTCATTTCACAAACACCTCTATAGCCTACATAGAATAAATACATACAGCTTAGCCAGTTACATAAATGGCAACTTTGATAAATATCATACAATGATGCTTAATTTAGATATCTGGTTGTTTTTTTTTTTTTTTTCAGATAGAGAGTTCTAATCCATCTTGTTTCCTCCCACTTCCAATAAAAAGCTTAGTGCAGAATCTAAATGGAGTTCAAGGACTCATATTTTTACAATACAGGGGTTAAAACACAATAGTCAGTGATATAAAAATGCAAAGTATACTTAAATTTTTGTGGCTTAAAATTGTACTTTGGGTGTGTTTTGGTGTTAATGAAAAGGCACAATTTCCATAATTTTAAATTGCATTTAAAATAATCTGTGTAAGATTCTGAAATACTGAAACTGAACAAGTCTTGCTGTCTCCTTCCCGTTATTATGGACTGCTGAAACCTCATTAGGGCCAGGCCCTTTAAGAACATGAGTTGCACAGGTCTAGTTACACAGACTCGTGGCTACATCCACTCCTAGGTTTCTGGAGGAGGCATTGATTAGCAATGATTTCAAGCTGGCTAGAAGAATGCTGTCAGGGGTAGGGGATGGTGGTGTAGATGTAGATAAATTTAAGCATAAGATCTGGCTTAGGGACCAAGTCTGCAGATATTCTCCATTCCCTGGGTATAGGGGAGAGAAAGGGCATCAGACTGGGAATTTTCTTGCAAGACCAGCTAGCCTTACTGAGTCCCAAGAAGCCCCAGGGTAGTGTCTGTCTCCTGCCACTGCTTAGCACTCATCTCTGTTAGGCTTCATGGTAGAGGGGCTGTCAAGTTAGTGACTGGTGCTCCATCTAACTAATGGACTGCTGGGCTTTTTAGCCACAAGAGGTTGCTTTTGTTCAAGGTGCTTTTAAGCTGGTGCTGAACTCTTTTGAGCAAGCAAAAGAAGAAAGTTTCCAAGGTAACTTGGCAAGAGCAAATAGGAAAAGTGTGTCAACCACAGAAATTAGTCCCAATAAATTTGAGAATATAATACATATAGTTCAGTTCAGTGGTGAAAGGACACAATAGTTTATAAACACTGGAACCTACTGAACATCCGTTTGAAAAGAAAGAGACTTAACAGCTTAAATAACAGAACATAACAGTTCAGATTTCTTAGAGTTAGGTGGTAAAATAAAAAAAAGAAATCTAGGAAAAAATACATAGGAGAATACTTATATAACAAGGTTGGAAGTGAACTTTTTAAAAAGCTAGTAAATTAGATGCTTGAAAAAAGAAATAGGTAAACTTATTATGTAAAAGTTTAATGTTTTTGGAAGTGAAATCATAAAAGTCAATATCTAGATGGCAGAACAAAAATATTTAAAATTTAGATGAGTTTATATCCATAATATAAGTAAAATTTTTGTAAATTTTGTACTTATTGATGTTAGAAAAAAATGGCAAATGTCTATGACCAAATTCACATTAATTTGTAAATGAAGTATAAATTAAATATTAAAGTTTTCACCCCAAATTGATATTATACTCTTCCACAGTTGACTGTTTTTGTTAAAAAGCAAACAAACAACACACACACACACACAAAAACCCTTTACTTTCCTTACCTTAGTGCCTCTGTAAAATATATGGTTATATATATGAGTCTATTTCTTGACTGCTCTTCTGGTCTTCTGATCTAGGTTTCTTTGTTTATACCATTATCACACTGTTTTGATAAGTAGATTTGGAGTTTTGTTGTTATAAGGTAAAAGCCATAAACCTTGATTTATGTTTGAAATTGGCTATATTAGCTCACTTAATTTTTAAAACAACTTTTACATTTATTCAGTTTAGAGACATGTAGTCTTTATTTTGGAGAAATCAATGGCACCCCACTCCAATACTCTACCTGGAAAAGCCCATGGATGGAGGAGCCTGGTAGGCTGCAGTCCATGGGGTCGCTAAGAGTCAGACACTTCTGAGTGACGTTACTTTCACTTTTCACTTTCATGCATTGGAAAAGGAAATGGCAACCCACTCCAGTATTCTTGGCTGGAGAATCCCAGGGACGGTGGACCCTGGTGGGCTGGCATCTATGGTGTCGCACAGAGT
The DNA here is from genome assembly GCA_006408675.1 of Madoqua kirkii. Lineage (NCBI taxonomy): Eukaryota > Metazoa > Chordata > Mammalia > Artiodactyla > Bovidae > Madoqua > Madoqua kirkii. Next base: position 12,743 of record SJYC01090846.1, on the reverse strand, counting down.
CGGACACGACTGGAGTGACTTAGCAGCAGCAGCAGCAGCAGCAGCAATAGTCTTTATTTAGATCTTTTATTTCTCTCAGAATGTTTTCTGATTTTTTTAAAAAAATTTAAATTTATTTAACTTAATTGGAGGCTAATTACTTTACAATATTGTATTGGTTTTGCCATACATCAACATGAATCCGCCATGGATGTACACGTGTTCCCCATCCTGAACCCCCCTCCCACCTCCCTCCCCATATTGCATATATTTATCCTTCTATAGTATCTTTAAAGTTTACATTTTAGTTTGGTTTCTAGGTATTCAGTGCTCTTTGATGGCATGAGAATATGAGAAATGTACACATTTGCATGTAGCTCCCTTGTGTCACATTGCTCTTCTAAACTCAGCAGCGTAGTGGCTTTTTCTGCTGTGATTAAGACATTTTTTAGTAAAAAAAAAATAAAAAATTCTTATTATTATGGTTTTCATTCTTGTTGCCCTGCTGTCCAGGACATGCAAAATAATATTGAACAGGTGTTGAGAGTGGACATCTTTTTCTTGATCTCAGAGTGAAAGCAGATAAACCATTTAAATTTTCAACAGTGAATATAATATTATACAGGTTTTGCATATGATTTTTTTCAGATTAAATTCCCTCTTGTGCCAAGTTGACTAGTTTTTACATTCTTGTAAATAATGAATGAGTGTTGAAATTGTCAGTATTTTTCTCCAAATACTGAGACGATCATGATCTTGTCAATACTCTTGTTTATATTGATTCCTTTACACAGCTAATTCAGAGTTCCTTTCTGGGGTAAATCCACCCTGGTTTATTTTTATATATCGTTGGATTTTATCTAAAATTAAGATTTGTTGCATCAAATTGATAATGAATACGGGCCAGTAGTTGTGATCTTTTGTTTTCTTAATCAGCATGTGCTGGCCTCAAAAAATTATATGGAAAATGTTCTCCTCCAAGAGTTTTTGAAGAATTAGCATAATTTCTTCCTTAAATCTTAGTTAAATTTCACTAGTGAAGTCAATCAGGCTTTCATTCTTTTATTATGAGGAAGTTTCTAATTTTTCAGATGCAGAATATAGATTTTGTCTCAAGTAAGCACTAGTAGTTCTTCTGAAGAATCTATGTCATCAAAGCTGTTGAACACAAGGAAATAGAGTACTCCATATTATTCTCTTTGTTATTCTTTTAACGTCTGTAGTAGTAGTCAATAGGATTTCCAGTTTTTCAGTCTTAATATTTGTATTTTGTGACTTAGTTATCTTCTGTGTGTCTCACCTATGACCCTGCCCTTTAGCCTTGCTAAGAGTTTATTTTTAATTTTTTATTATGTTGTTCCTCTAAAGAAGACATAACTTTGGTTCAGTTGAATATTTAAATCTATTTTTTCCATTTACTATATTTTTTATTTGTTTCATTTAACTTCAATTTTTTTCTCCTGCTTTCTTTATGTGGTTTTAAACTCACTATATATATAATATATATGTATATATGCTCAGTGTTGTTGTCCCTCATTATGAAATCTTCCTCCATTTCTGACAGTGAATTTTCTCCAGAAGTTTATGTACTTTCTTGTATTACTTTTGATAGTGTTTGCATGGTATGGTCATTCATCCTCTTGTTTTATAACCCATCTGTATCTTATTCATAATGAAAGTGGGTTCTTGTTAAAAAAAAAAAAAAAAAGGTGTATACTCGAATCTTTTTCATCCAGTCTAACATTTTTATCTTTGCTTGGAATGTTTAAAATCAATTTTGTCCCATCTAATTTTTTAAAAAACTTGATTTCTTTTGAAATAAAACTTCTGGGCATTCTGTTGTATCTTTGTTATCATTTATTAACTGTGTGTCTTTTATATTCTAAAACATTGTTTCTAAGCCTGGTATGATTTTGCACCATGGTACATTTGTCAATATCTGGAGATATTTTCTTTTGTTATATTTGGAGGAGATGTGTGTGTGTGTGCACTGATTGGATTTTGGTAAAATAGCTGGTTTCTAACCACTAAACCTTCTATAATGCACAAGAGTCTCCCACAGCAAAGAACTGTTTAGTCATTAAATAATATCTGACACTGAAACCCCTGGATTCTGTCCATGGGATTTCTCGGGCAAGAATATTGGAGTGGATTTTCATTTCCTTCCCCAGGGATCTTCCCTTCTCAGGGACTGAACCTGCTCACCTGCATGCCAGGCAGTTTCTTTAGTATTGAGCCACCAGGGAATCCCCCTACAAAAAATTATCTAACCTCAATGTCATTAGACTGAGGAGCCATTTTTTAAGATATATACAGTTCAGTTCAGTTCAGTTCCGTTCAGTTGCTCAGTCTTGTCTGACTCTTTGTGACCCCATGAATTGCAGCATGCCAGGCCTCCCTGTTCAGCACCATGTCCCAGAGTTCACTCAGACTCACGTCCATCGAGTCCATGGTGCCATCCAGCCATCTCATCCTCTGTCGTCCCCTTCTCCTCCTGCCCCCAATCCCTCCCAGCATCAGAGTCTTTTCCAGTGAGTCAACTCTTCTCACGAGGTGGCCAAAGTATTGGAGTCTCAGCTTTAGCATCATTCCTTCCAAAGAAATCCCAGGGTTGATCTCCTTCAGAGTGGACTGGTTGGATCTCCTTGCAGTCCAAGGGACTTACAAGAATCTTCTCCAACACCACAGTTTGTAAGCATCGATTCTTCAGCACTCAGCCTTCTTCACAGTCCAACTCTCACATCCATACATAACCACAGGAAAAACCATAGCCTTGACTAGATGGACCTTAGTCAGCAAAGTAATGTCTCTGCTTTTGAATATACTATTTAGGGTGGTCATAACTTTTCTTCCAAGGAGTGAGTGTCTTTTAATTTCATGGCGGCAATCACCATCTGTAGTGATTTTGGAGCCACCCAAAATAAAGTCTGGCACTTTTCCCACTGTTTCCCCATCTATTTCCCATGAAGTGATGAGACCAGATGCCATGATCTTCGTTTTCTGAATGTTGAGCTTTAAGCCAACTTTTTCACTCTCCTCTTTCACTTTCATCAAGAGGCTTTTTAGTTCCTCTTCACTTTCTGCCATAAGGGTGATGTCATCTGCATATCTGAGCTTATTGACATTTCTCCCAGCAGTCGTGATTACAGCTTGTGTTTCTTCCAGTCCAGCATTTCTCATGGTGTACTCTGCATATAAGTTAAATAAGCAACGTGACAATATACAACCTTGACGTATTCCTTTTCCTATTTGGAACAAGTCTGTTGTTCCATGTCCAGTTCTAACTGTTGCTTCCTGACCTGCATACAGATTTCTCAAGAGGCAGGTTAGGTGGTCTGGTATTCCCATCTCTTTCAGAATTTTCCACAGTTTATTGCGATCCACACAGTCAAAGGCTTTGGCATAGTCAATAAAGCAGAAATAGATGTTTTTCTGGAACTCTCTTGCTTTTTCCATGATCCAGTGGATGTTGACAATTTGATCTCTGTTACCTCTGCCTTTTCTAAAGCCAGCTTGAACATCAGGGAGCTCATGGTTCACGTATTGCTGAAGCCTGGCTTGGAGAATTTTGAGCATTACTTTAGTAGCGTGTGAGATGAGTGCAATTGTGCAGTAGTTTGAGCATTCTTTGGCATTCCCTTTCTTTGGAATTGGAATGAAAACTGACCTTTTCCAGTCCTGTGGCATACCGTTAATTTTTGTAGCAGTTCTTTTGGACTCTAAGAGTTTTAAATTAGTAGTGTATTTCTGTTTCTTCTCTTCCATCATGCATACTATTCAATGTATTTTACTTCTGCATATATTATATTCCTCAAAAAATGTTGACCATAATTGTTTTAACCAACTGTTCTAGAGGGAATAAAAATGAGAAAAATTTTACTTACCCACTAACTGCCTAGAACTCTTCATTCTTTTGTGGAGATATTTTTTCCTTGATATATCATTTCATTTTACTCTGGGATATCTCTTGCCAGTAAATTTTCTGTTTCTGAGAGAAGTTTTGTCTTGCCTTTATTTTACATACTTTCATTGTACAGACTTGAGTATTTTTCTTTAATATTTTTAATTCTAAATTTTTCTTAGTCTTGAAATGGTTACCAACCAAGTTGGCTATTACTGTTGTCATTGTTTCTTTTTATTTTTTTCTGAGTATTAAGGTTTTCTATTTATTTTACTCAGCAGTTTTATTATGATGTGCCTTGGTATGATTTTCTTTGTTACTCTTGAGACTCATTAGACTTCTTTGATCTGTAAGCTCAGTTTTCATCAAATTTTGAGAGTTCTGAGATTCTTCAATGGGCTCCCAGGTGGCACTAGTGGTAAAGAACTCACCTGTCAATGAGGGAGATTTAGAGATTTGATTTCAGTCCCTGGAGAAGGGCGTGGCAATCTACTCTAATGTTCTTGCCTGGAGAAACCCATGGACAGAGGAACCTGGTGGGCTACAGTCCATAGGGTCACAAAGAGTCAGACATGACTGAAGCATGCACACACAAGATTCTTCAATATTTTTTCTCTTCAACCCTGTACTTCTGCTCAGGTTTGTAATTCTGATTATATGTCTAAGATTACTAGGTTTTGTCCTTCAGCTTCCTGAGGCTCTGATTTTTTTTTTTTTTAAGATCTCTGTGTACTTCGTTTTGAATAGTTTATGTTCTGTCTTCAAGTTCACTGATGTTTTCTTCAGCAGTACATAATCTACTATAGTATTTTCCAATGTAGCAATAATTTAGATATTTTAATGCTATTTTATTATCAGTATATAAGTCTTAATAAGACAGAACACTAGTTTATTATTAGTAAGTTGTTCTTTATAGTAAGTTATTTAAAATGAGCTTGCTTGTCAGTTCTGATAAAGGCAGGTATGCTGCTGCTGCTAAGTTGCTTCAGTCATCTCCAACTCTGTGTGACCCCATAGATGGCAGCCCACCAGACTCCCTAGTCCCTGGGATTTTCCAGGCAAGAACATTGGAGTGGTTGCCATTTCTATCTCCAGTGCATGAAAATGAAAAGTGAAAGTGAAGTCGTTCAGTTTTGTCTGCCTCTTCGCGACCCCATGGACTGCAGCCTACCATTCTCCTCTGTCCATGGGACTTTCCAAGCAAGAGTACTGGAGTGGGGTGCCATTGCCTTCTCTGTAAGGCAGGTATAAACCTGCCCATTCTCTCATGCTGAATATGTACCACTACTGAAACACAGGTCATACTGTGGATTCTCTCTGGTGCCCTGTGTATTAAGCAGTCTTTAAATTGTGGGTAGTGAGAACGTAGATAGGCCTGGGTTGACTTCATGACTTTTTAGTGGAATGCTTGCCATTTTTCTTTTCTTTCTTTAGTTTTCAAGGTTTGCCCTATACACATATAGATCAATACTCTGCCAGAAACTCAAGAGGAAGGTATTCTATGCAGTCTTAGAAATAACTTTTCTCTGTGTAGTTCCCTTAACTTTGATATTCTGCTATGAGACCTATAGCCACCTTAGTCTTTCTGAACTCTAATATCTGTCCCTTCAACTCTGCAAGCATGTTGAATCATGGTTTTATACAGCCTGTGCTGAGGCTTGGAGTCTCTTTCATTAATCTGAGATAATTATAAAATTTACACTTTAAACTTAGTTATTACAGACTTGTGCTGGGAGCCAGCAAGAGGAGTCCCGCCAGTGGCAAAGGTCACAAGGTTAAGGGGTCTGACAGGCAAAAGTGAGTCTGGCCTTAAAGGAGACTCACTGGGTTTTCTCGAGCATCTATCCCCAAAACCAGAGTCTGCCTGCTGTACTGCGTTATGCTTTTCGCTCATGTTTCTGATATTAACAGGGGCTGTCTTCCCACCACCTTTTTCTGGAAAAAGTTAATTTAGAGCTTTTAGATAATAAGTCTCCTGGGCATAATAAGAGTGTTTCAATCCAAAAACCCCTCTGATGGCTTTCTAGCCTGCCTACAGGACTCTTACGGCTGGGCATGTGATTGTTTGCAGCCTCCCGACCTCAAGAGGCACAGGAAGCTTAAAACATCCTAAGAATGTAGGGGCTTCTGAGGAGTCAAAATCATTAGAATAGGACTGATTAAAGGTTTCATTTGTTGAGCCAATACTTGCTGCCAAATTTTCATATCTTTTATGTTGATATAGTTGGTGTATAACAACAACAACAAAAAACAAGTAGCAACATAAATCTTTGAATTAAGTACCTTCTTTGTTATAACTCATTGCACCATTGTTCTATAGGGATGTAACTTTAGTGCTTTGAGGTTGATACAGGTTAAAGAAAAACACTTCAGGGGAAATGAGATTAACATTCGTTAAGGATGAGAGCCATAAAATGTTAACAGGCCTCTTGACCAGAAGATAATGTGATAAATCACCAGAGACCTTTTGTATGCAAAAAGAGATACTGAAAGTGTCAGGACTGCTGCCCCTGCCTGACTCTGTATCTTCCATTATGTAAAACTTAGGGTATATAAACACCTTTAAAAAATAAAGTTATGGCAGTTTTTGCACAAGCTTGGCCTCCCCTGTGTTGACTCTCTCTCTCTTTATCCCTCTCCCTCCCTCTCCTTTTCAGGCTGATCCCTTGGAATGCGGAAGATCTCTCTGTCTGCTTATCTGCCTGGGCTTCTAAGACCCACCTGAGAGGGATCCCAAGGCGGGGCACCCTCCACTATTCAAGAGGGTGCCTGTGGCCTAATGTAGACGGTGCAAGTTTCTTATCTTGAGACTTTCTTAGCTTTCTGTGTTAACCAAGGAATATCAGTATCTTTTCTCCATTTATTTTCTTTCTACACTATTTCTTTCTAATCTCCCTTCATATCTTTAATTAAGCAAATAATTCCTCAGACACCGACTCCATCCCTGCTTCAAATTCCCTGGATCCACCGGGGATGGACCCCAGCAGTCTTGTAACACCTTTTGTCCGGTATCAGGAAACAACCTTTTCATGTATTTTGTTCAGGTTTTCTGTATGTGGTCGAATTACAATTTGAGTGAAGCTCTTGCAAGCAGCTCTGTTAGTTTAAAACAAACTGGAATATTTTCTGAACATTTAAAGAAATAACTGTTGTGTACACTTCTGGATCTTTTATTAAATTTGGTTCTCAATGTTTTATTAAAAGATGTTTATTCTCTTTGATTAAATATGAAGTTCATGCCCTCAATTTGTCTACCCTCTGCCACAAGCACACAACTCTCCATACTCACACCCATGCATATGACACATGCACAGTGCAGACACAGGCAATTAAGTGACCTCTATGGGAGGTCAGCAGTGACATTTCTATTTCTGTATCATTTGAGTTAGAGATAGCATTTGATGGTGGTAATTATTCCTTGACTTTGATTTTGCTTTTAGAATACCACTGTCTTAATTTCTTCTTTTACTGATTACATCTACTAAGATTTCATTCCTGTTTCAGCATTTTTCCTCATAGTTGTGCTCTGGGGTCTAATATTGGCCCTGTGATTTTCTCTATCTACACTTATGCCTTGGTGATCTTATCCAATTCCATTTACCATTTATAAGCCAACAACTACAAAATTTATCTCCAGTCAAACCTTTTATCTGAATTCACACAGCTAAATATTTGCTAAACATTTCTACTTAAATTTCCACTGAATATCTAGGGTATAGCATATGAAACTGAACTTTTACCCCAAACTGGCTCCCCTTTCACTCCCTCCTATCTAAGTTGATACCTTCCACCTGCTTTTCCTTAGTTCTTTATACTTTTGATTTGTTTTGAGTCATTAAGTCATGTGCAGCTCTTTGTGACCCCGTGCCAGGCTCCTTTATCCTCCACTGTCTCCCACAATTTGATCAGATTCATGTCCATTGAGTTAGTGATGCTATCTAACCATCTCATCCTTTGCCACCCCTTCATCAGGGTCTTTTCCAAATGTGTGAGCTCTTTGCATCAGGTAGCCAAAGTATTGAAGCTTCAGCCTTGACATCAATCCTTCCAATGAATATTCAGGGATGATTTCCTTTAGGGTTGACTGGTTTGATCTCTGTGCAGCCCAATGGACTCTCAAGAGTCTTCTCTAGCCCACAATTCAAAAGCATCAATTCTTCAGTGCTCAACCTTCTTTATGGTTCAACTCTCACATCCAACATGACTACTGGAAAAACTGTAACTTTTACTATATGGACCTTTTGCCAACAAAGTGGTGTCTCTGTTTTTTAGTATGCTGTCTAGGTGTGTCATAACTTTCCTTCCAAGGAGCAAGTGGCTTTTTTAAATTTTTATTTTTTTAATTATTTTAATTGGAGGCTAATTACTTTACAATATGGTAGTGGTTCATGGCTGCAGTCATTATCTGCAGTGATTTTGAAGCCCAAGAAAATGAAATCTATCACTGTATTCACTCCCTCCACCCTTTATTAGCCATGAAGCAATGAGATCAGATGCCATGATCTTCATTTTGGTGATGTTGAGTTTCAAGCCAGCTTTTTCACTCTCCTCTTTCACCCTCATCAAGAGACTCTTTAGTTCCTCTTTATTTCTGCCATTAGAGTGGTATCATCTGCATACCTGAGGCCGTTAATATTTCTCTTGGCAATCTTGATTTCAGGTTGTGATTCACCCAGCCCAACACTTTGCATGATGTAATCTGCATATATATCAAAGATGTTATGCATATTTGTTTATAATAACATTTGATACCAATGTGTAAAGTGTCATGAATTATGTTTTGAAGATGTTGCCTTCAATTATTATCCAGAGTCCAATTACTTCTCCCTACCTCTATTGTTGCTACCACATACCGCACAACCACCATAATTTATTATGTAATATATATTTAAATAAGTATATACATTTTAAGCATAGATACTTGAATAATATTTGCTGAATGTGTATTAGAAGTTTTATACTGATATAATCTATACATTGGGTGTTATTATGTTAGTCACAGTTTCATTGCAAGAGAAATTAAACTCTTAAATAACCATGATGACAAAAGTGATGATTATTTTGGAAATATTTTGATGTATTCTAGAAGTAAGTAAACAAGGAAGTGACAAACCATTGTTATAGGATAGTCTCCCTTATTCCTTGTTGGCATAATATCCTTTACTATAACTTGATCCCCTAGCTCCTGATGTAGAGGATCACTCAGGTTCAGAACACTTACTATCTGTTAAATTTAATACATGATTGCTCAAGACCTGTATGGAATATTTCCAGTTGGCATATTCATGTTTATTATACTCACTGGCTTAGGTTCCTTCCATAAGGTCACAGAATATAAAGATGAGTCTTTCAGGCCAATCATGGTATGATGGTTCTAAGAATGTTTTAAAGGTTTATAGAGATTTGAAGGAAATGTTAATAAGTCATTTTACACAGTGTATTTCTAAGAACTAAAGCAAACTCCTTACACTTTTAATGCTCATGATTGCACATATTATCATTTGTGAACTATCACTTCACATAAAACTGTCTTTAGAAAAATTACTATCATAACCCAGTAGTGATAGGTTATGCTTGCCTCATGGAATGATTAGATTAGTTTTCCAGCTTTTATTTAAGTTATGGAACAGTATGTGTTAGTTTTTTAAAGTAAGATTTAGTTAAATTTTTAACTCACACTAACTTCAGTGATTAATTAAATTAATATATCTATACAGATACACATATAATCTGTCAGTTTTGTTTCAGATAATTTTAAATTATCTTATGGTTTTACTAATATAAATCCATAATATTAGTGAAAGACTTCTGGCACCCCTTCATGAAATTGATAGAGTGAGGGCTTACTAAGTAAATGAGCTCACAGAATTAATTGAATGATTATAATGTGCATAAATTCAGAAAAGTATAATGTACTCTCAAAATATCAGTTAATAAAATTGACTCAGTGCAATTTTAGCCTGGTTGTGGTAAAATATTTAAAATAGTAAATAGTTTTGTACCCAAATAAAGCACCTATGTATATTGTAAAAATAAACATCTTGATATCCATATTGAAGAATACCTTAAGTAATACTTTAAAGATCTTTACAAATACATCAATGAGCTTAGAAAAGGAGAAAATAATCTAAAGAGGTAACAACAGGTAGGTGACTGGTAGGCATTAAACTGGTAGGTGACTTACAGGTATTAATAGAATCTGTATATTTGCATAATATTTATAATATACTATCAATAAGAACCAATAATTATGAATAAATATATTTTATTTCAATCAAAAAAGTTAAACAGCCGCATCCTTTCTGAAAACAAGAATAAGAAACTATATCAGCTTTTCTACTTCACTCATTCCTGTGCTGTCACCTATAAAATGATAGTATTTTGTCCAATGGTTTATGTATTAACTGTTTTTTACCTGTCAGTTCCCTTTAGCATATTTCTCCGTTTTAATTTCTCAAATACTTCCTTGAACAATTGATCAGAGTAAACTTTTTCTCATGGTATATGGTCCTATCACTTCATGGCAAATAGAAGGGGAAACAATGAGAGACTATTCTTTTGGGCTCCAAAATCACTGCAAATGGTGACTGCAGCCATGAAATTAAAAGATGCTTGCTCCTTGGAAGAAAAGCTATGACAAGCATAGAGAGAATATTAAAAAGCAGAGACATTTGCCAACAAAGGCCTGTCTAGTCAAAGCTATGGTTTTTCCAGTAGTCACGTATGGATGTGAGAGTTGACCATAAGGAATGCTGAGTGCTGAGAAATTGAAGCTTTTGAACTGTGGTGTTGGAGAAGACTCTTGAGAGTCCTTTGGACTGCAAGGAGATCAAACCACTCAATCCTAAAGGAAATCAGTCCTGAATCATTGGAAGGACTGATGCTGAAGCTGAAACCAATAATTTGGCCACCTGATGGCAAAGGTGGGAAGAGAAGGGGAAGACAGAGGATAGATGGTTGGATGGCATCACTTAGGCAATGGATGTGAGTTTGGATAAACTCGAGGAGTTGGTGATGGACAGGGAAGCCTGGTGTGTGGCAGTCCGTGCGATCGAAAGAGTCAGAGACGACTGAGTGACTGAACTGAACCTTTTCCTATTGATTTCTTGCATATTCTAATGTCTATACTGGAGAAGGAAATGCCAGCCCATTCCAGTATTCTTGCCTAGAGAATCCTGTGAACAGAGGAGCCTGGTGGGCTGCTGTCCATAGGGTTGTACTGAGTCAGACATGACTGAAGCAACTTAGCATGCATGCATGCATTGGAGAAGGAAATGGCAACGCACTCCAGTATTCTTGCCTGGAGAATCCCAGGGACAGAGGAGCCTGGTGGGCTGATATCTATAGAGTCACACAGAGTCAGACACGACTGAAGCGACTTAGCAACAGCAGCTGCAATGTCTATACATTTTATTTGTCTAAAGTTTCTATACTCACTTCTTTTCAAATACAGGGATTTCAGCCTAGACGTTTTCTCCAGTTTTTGTGTTCATTTAATTCGCTACTTGCTGCTTTTTCCCTGAATCATTCATTAGCAACTCAAGACAATTACTTACCTAATGAACTCTGTCTTCCTCTCACCATCAGTGTTTCTTTTTTTATATATAAATTTATTTATTTTAATTGGAGGTTAATTACTTTGCAATATTGTATTGGTTTTGCCATACATCAACATGAATCTGCCACAGATATACACGTGTTCCCCATCCTGAAACCCCCTCCCTCCTCCCTCTCCATGCCATCCCTCTAAGTCATCTCAGCGCACCAGCTGCAAGCATCCAGTATCATGCATCGAACCTGGACTAGTGATTCATTTCATATATGATATTATACATGTTTCAATGCCATTCTCCCAAATCATCCCATCTTCGCCCTCTCCCAAAGAGTCCAAAAAACTGTTCTATACATCTGTGTCTCTTTTGCTGTCTCGCATGCAGGGTTATCGTTTCCATCTTTCTAAATTCAATATATATACGTTATTCTACTGTATTGGTGTATTTCTTTCTGGCTTACTTCACTCTGTATAATAGGCTACAGCTTCATCCACTTCATTAGAACTGATTCAATTGTGTCACCATTATAGTTTATAGCACCGCAATTTGAACACTTTCACCAGAAATTTGATAATTGTTATTCACAGCTCATTTTCTCTTAGCCTCTTCATCTCAGATACCATCAAGCTCTGTTCCTTCAAATATGTACCTTTCATATCTATCTTAGTCTTGTGTGCAAGTCCACTACAGTTTGAGTCCCAAGGAAAATATTTTAGGATCTGAAATAGCAACTTAAGTGAATTTTCCATTTCTCGTCTTGCTCTTACACATGCTATTCTTCATCAAACAGCCACAGAGTACCTTTAAAAAGAAAAATCTTATCATAGTTGTATGATTTACCATTTTGTTTAGGGGAAAACAGGAAAGTTATGGTCTAGGTGTCCTTTTGTGTTCTCTGTTTCTCACTAATTTCTGCAACCATATCTTGAATCTCTCTCCTTAGGCTTCTTTTGTTTCTGAAACCAATGTCTTTTCTATCTCCAGTACTTTTCAGTTCATTTATTCTTTCAAGAAACCTTTGGCAGATCCAATACAGTACTGTAAAATAGAATAAAGCATTAAACAAAAAATAAAAAATAAATAAATAAATAAAATGCAGTATGTTAAAAAAAAAAAAGAAACCTTAACCTTCTTTACACTCTTAAAATTACCAATTTAGTGTCTTTTACATAGAAAACTTCTCCAATATCTAAAGTTCCTCCAAGTTGTACTTACTGTCACTGTACTCTATCTTTTTTTCCCAGTGGATCTATTTTCATCTGTAATTAGTTCTTGCTTTATTTATATAGTTTTTGATCTTTTCCATTAAA